>JAWPHD010026041.1:0-14416 GCA_037043455.1 Cyrtodaria siliqua | reverse complement strand
AAAGTTACCTTCTCACTAATAATATTGATAGAAACAAAATTATTCATTTTGTAAATCAAGAATAAGTGCTCATAGATTAGCTATTGAGGAAGGCAGATATAAGCAGTTAGAAGCTCAGCAGAGAACATGTACACTTTGCAACTCTGATGTAGAAACTGAATTACATTTTCTAATATACTGTCACAAGCTTAATGCGTGTAGATCAACATTTTATAATACTATACAAAATATATAACTTCATTTAATAATATGAGTGGTTTTGATAAATTTAAATATATTTTAATAAGCAAAGACTATGATCTTAACTCTATATGTATTAATTTTGTATATGACATGTTTATGACTAGGAAATCTTTATTAGATTCATAGATCAATTCTAATTTGGAATATTAAGGTATTCTTACTATTTCATAAATATGAAGCAATTTTAAATATATTTAGAATATAATAAAAACAGCAGGCATTATACACTGTATAAGCAAGTTATTATGCTGATCTTTATATAATATTAGTAATAATGTCTAAGAGGATTATGTATGTCTTTATGTATTGTAATTGTCCTTGGTGACAATCCTGTATTTGGATTGTATGCCAATACATTGAATTGAAATTGAAATTGAAACAAAGAACAACTTTAAAGATGAATAAGACATCACAAGCACAAAAGATCAGACTACACCAATTACCAACCAATCAGCGGGCAGGAAAAAAGTTCCAGGGAATACATTGAATTGAAATTGAAATTGAAACAAAGAACAACTTTAAAGATGAATAAAAGGACCAAATAAGACATCACAAGCACAAAAGATCAGACTACACCAATTACCAACCAATCAGCGGGCAGGGAAAAAGTTCCAGGGTAAATTTGGAGCTATTACACAGAATCTCTTAATTTTTATTGGTTGACAAGGTAAACAAACCAAAAAATCTTGCTAAAAAATTAACATTCAACTTTTGAAGAGTACTTATAAAGGTTAAATCCTACATTTGTGCAATGTATTCATAATGTGTTGCATAATCAACAAAAAAAAGAAGTATATTTTACATTTTCCTCACGTTTCTACATGCAAGTAGGTGGGTCAGCACCATCCGACCCAAACAGCTTTTTCAAAACATACTCAATGTATGGCTTATGTAAGTTTTTTTGATAAAACTAAGATAGGTCTTTCAAAACAAGTAATAAAAAATATAGCTTCCTATATTAGGGAACTCAGTACAGAGCTTAGAGCTATAAGGTAGGCCTATGGAAAATGAATTGGTGTAGTATGACCAAAAGGGTTGACAATAGGGCTACCGCCTTGGAAAAAAGGCCGCTGAGGTTGTGTGGTATAAGGGAAGTAACTCGAAATGAACGCAACTGAAATTTCAGCCAATCAAATGTCTTGACAGAAAAAAGTACGGGAAAGCTTGAGTTACGGGAGTTAATTTCCGGTAATGAAAATATAAATAAAACAAAAATAGAAGCGCTTGTAGAAAAGCATGGATATTGCTCGACCCCCTGGTATTGAATTCGACCACAACTGGCCAGAAAGATCAGAATGTTTGACACTAGACTTTGAACCGTTTGAAACTGTCCATCGTTGGAAGCGAATGCTAGAGTGCGACGAGTTTGTTGGCGCAAGGTGGGATAGTCACTGAAATTATTCATGTTTTCACTAATTTTTCTTAGTTCCATGTAATATGCGAAGTAAGCACGGTACCACATAGCCATAACGTAAGCTAGCTTACACAGCAAGTCAATACCTGTGCTTACACACCATGTCATATCCCCCCCCCCCCCCCCCCCCCCCCGCCGCATAATTTGGACCGTTATACTTAGCTGAAAAAGAAAGGGAGAATGTATTTAATTGTATTAGTTAATACATTGTATTTATTCATATAAAAATTCAAACGGTTCTTCTTTGTGTCTATTACATGTTTGTGTTTCTTCAATCATAAAATGATGAAGCACCACACACACACACACCAACCCATTATTTTTGATGACCATCCAAAAAAATTGCTTGGCAGCTATAGTGTATGGAAAATTAACTGTGTTGTGAGACGTTAAACCCTATGAATATACTTCTTATACATATAACTGTAACATCGAATAGAAATGGGCTTTTCTCCCTTCGCTTAATGCTCCTTTCCAACAAAAAAAGGCGGGATTATCTTTTGTTTTTATAACGGAAGCTACATATTCGATGTCTTTCCAGAACAAAAAATGCAAAGGGGTTGATGCACAATTTTCTTTTAAACACGATTTACTTTAAAGGGCTCTGAAAATCTTGAAAAAAGCTGAAAGAATTATCAAAATGCCTTAAAAATAAAGGAGATATGGGCAATTGAAAATTTGCAAAGAACACATATGATGACGGCCATCTTGGAACGATGACGTCATCGCGCCTTTTTACCATAGATGGCATATTGACAAAATATATTTTAAGGCAAAGAAAGCCACAGTGATTTTCTTTTACTTAAACATACATTTTGTCAATATGCCATATATGGTAAAAAGGCGCGATGACGTCATCGTTCCAAGATGGCCGCCTTCATGTTTCGTTGCACACAAAGATTCGCAAGCGTATGGTCATTTCAGCACTAATCACGCTCGTGTCTATCAATAAATGCTAAATTGTCTATATCTCCGTTGACTTTTAAAAAAGTTAATCCAAATTGTTAACATTTGATGTAAAACCTGTCACTTTTTGGTAGTTTTTTTTTTATTAAAAAAATAGTTTTCTATTACTTGAGTATGAAAAACGAAGCGGTCTAATAGCAAAGAAGGCAGCTTTGGCAGATATCAATTTAAAGGTATAAGTACTCAAAACTAAAGAAACACACTTAATAATTATAAATAATACCATCACTGGACTAACATGTTTAGTTGGTTTCAATCAGATTTATACAAGGCCATTCATGCGAAACCGCAAAGTACGCAGTTGCGTACAGATAATAACATTTTGCAAAGGTTTTACGAAGTTTATGGTAACGGTAACCCTGATGGAGTAGCTTTTTAGTTATATACAAAGATTACGATTATTAAAGTCCCTAACTCGGGTTGTATATAATATAGAAACATCATAAGTACTTATAGATGAAGTTTGAGGAACGGGCCGTAACTTGCCGTTGTAGAACTTGTCTTTCTCTAAATTCTACCGCCGCAACGAGGGCCTGCTGGAAAAGTACAACACCAACCTTAAAACACTTCTGTGACTAGGCATATCACAACCCTCATTTTATGGAGATGTGGTCTATAAACTTCGAAAGTTAAAGGGGTCTGACGGGTTTCCTGACCGCTTTACAAATTTAATCAGGAAGTTCGTCAGAAAAGGATATAACCCTTTGGTTTGCCAGCGCACAGCATGTTTAGTGATTGACCCCTCTACAGTTAGTCATTACGCTTCACTTTTCACTTGTGGCGACGACTGGACTACCTCATGGGTCTGTATGATTGTACCTACTGAAACCCCAACTAAGGAAGGTGGGTGCATGAGCTTTCGTCCCTCGAGTTTTCTGGTCGTAACCTAGATTGGTTTTCTCTTTAGCTGCAACTACTATGGTTGTTCAGTACGATTCTGGATACATCCTGAGATGTTTATTATTATTATTATTGTTTTTTGCATGTGTTTCTTTAGTTAGTTTCTCTGGGTGTGGACTTTATTGTTAGATAATTTCTTTTGATGGGATGTAGTTTTGTTTACACTGTCTTGTCTATTTGGGCGCTGAAGACAGGATAATAGCGAGGATTGTGCGCATATAAACTCGATTCAAGCTAACCAGTAGGCCTTATTGCCTACTGACCGTTCCAAGTCGGTAAATCTGTCTTCACCACCCTTTCTGTTGTTTTTTTGTCTCTTCCATTGTATTTTCAAGTCCTTGTTTGCAGTACAGTGCGGACCTACGATGCCATTGCGATCGGACGCTGTGGTTTCTATAGGACCCTATATCTCATTTTTGTGGCCCAACTCTTTTGCAAACTAATGTAAAGTTTGCATTAAAATATGTTTAAACCTTATTAAGATAAAGAATTTTTAGAAAATGTCTGACGTGATCAGACTCCTTGTCAATATGGGGTCGGAGAACATGCTGCGTATAGCTTTGAATAATGGAAGCAGTGTTATACAAAGGATATGTTCGAATTAACATTTTGCCTGCATCCTCGACAATCAGCTTAAGTAAAGAAATTGGTAGAGAGGTGAGACATGAAAGCTTCGAGTGCTTTCCAGACTGTTTAAAAATAGTATGTAAATCAGCGACTGAGATTTCCGTTTGATGTTATTTCCACTACGTCTACAACTATGAGACCTAGATTTACGCTTTCGAATGGAAAATATAGCAAAAATGCCAATATAGGGTTCTTTTGAAATATTTCCTTGTTCATAAATAGTATCATTAAGGCCCAGTGGAAATGATGTATGCAAGTTTTTCATCCACTTTAGTTCTGCTATATTTTAAAGTTTTTGGTTGCATCATAATCATAAATTAAATATTCAGCAGGTTGAACAGTGACGTTACTAAAACTATGACCTGACTGACGAAAGTGTTGGTACAGGTAATTCTTTAACTCTTTGGGATTGCCGGCATTATATTTATGCTCACGGAATCGAAATTTTAAGGAACGACCTGTTTGTCCAACATTCGATTAGTTTAAATGAATAAATTGGCTATAAATGAGCTGTTACCTGATTTTAGTCAAATTATAACAGTGTTTTCATATCTATCTAAACATTGCATCTGCCACATGTATAACTATGAATTAATGTAAGGGTTAATCAGATAAATGATGCGCATCAATGGCCGGTTAGCTCAGTTGGTTAGAGCGTCGAGCTAATAACGAAAATGCCATGGGGTCGAACCCCCACACTGTCCAAACTATTTTTGAGACCATTTCAGTTTATAAAATGAGCAAAGTTTCTGTCAGACGTAATTGGCTTTGAATTCGCTTATAATACACCGTTGAGGAATTAGCTTAAGTGGTAGAGCGCTCGCTTAGCATGTGAGAGGTACCGGGATCGATACCCGGATTCTCCAAAGTATATTAATTTTAGGCAGAGTGACAAGGCCTCTATCTTTTCAGCTGAACTTAAGGCAATAACTTGCCTTAAATTATATTCAGGAAACTGATGATGACCTTTTCATAATATTTTCTAATTCCCTTTCATCTCTTCAAGCACTGGGTAATATGAAACATGATAACCCAGTTGTGCTTCAACTCTTAGAAAAGTACAATTGTCTGAAAGTTGATAATGTTATTATTTCCTGCTGGATTCCAAGTCATGTAGGAATACGTGGTAGTGATAGAGCTGATAGTGCTGCTAAGACAGCATTATATTTACATATATCTAATTCCAAGTTACCTTATACTGATTTTAAAAGTTGTATTAAAACATATATTCGTAACTCTTGGCAATCCGCTTAGGATTTGTCAGTGAACAATAAACTCCATTCAAAAAGAACCGTTACTCGGGGAATGGCGTTCTTCCAGTAGACCCATTCGTTTAGAAGAAGTTGTTCTAGCCCGGTGCAGGATATGGCATACACGTTATACTCATTCATAGTTATTACAAGGTGAGCAATTACCAGCAGGTTTACCCTGTTTTGCACCGTTAACGGTCGAACATATCTTGTTGGAATGTGTAGACGTTGATCCTATGCGGCAAAGATACTACAATGTTAATATTATGAAAGAGTTATTGGATACTATAGATGTTAGTCTTGTTTTAGATTTCTTTAAAGAAATCAGTCTTTATAAATCATTATAATATGTTCTTATATATATTTACATGTTTATACACCCGTTGACGGGCATTTGTTGATTTACATATATACATAGTTTATATTACTATCATAATTATCATCCCTTATTTGTAAGGCAGATTACATTTCGCAAATTTTCAGTTAGACATACTACTTACATAAACTAAAGAACAGCTGTTATGCTCCCACCACCGAATGGTTACGGAGCACATAGCTTTAGCAATGTCCTTCCTGTGCGTCCGTCCAGAAAATGCTGTGTGTCTATCTCCTCCCACAATGCTCAACCGATTTTTTTCGAAACTTCAAGGATGCCTATCTGTGATGTCAAGCTGTGCATATCGATTCCGCGTCAACATCGACCTTTCATTGCCGGAGTTACAGCCCTTTTTGTTTTCGAAGTTTGCGTTAAAATGTATTGTTTCGAAACTTTCCAGGGTGCTTATCTATGACGTCAAAAAGTGCATATCGATTTTGTGTCAAAACCGACCTCTTATTGCATGAGTTACGGCCATTTTTTCTTCAACTTTGACGTTTTCTTTGTTTTTAATGGAAGCATCAGCTTCCCATGGACCCTTTTTTTTAAAAAAAACATTACACTATTGGAAAAAGAACTCACGAAAGGCCTTCATTCCAGTAAAATTAAAACAGTTCGATAATTTGAACATTTTGTAATAACAGATAATATTGTAAGTGAACTCGATTTACACTGTTTTTTTATGGGGACATAAATGGCTGGTTTCATTTATCATATTGGTTCCCATAAGGACTTTTAAAAATAAACACATAAAGAGGCACCCTCAACGTGTGTTTATCCTGTGATGTGCTGATACATGCATAGGTTGGTTATACACAGTCGAAACTACCTTGTTTATTTCCGTAAAAATCAGTGTTTACTAGTTTCGGGAATAACGAGGACAATCGTTGTTTCAAGGGCGTACTCCACAATCCATTTCTTAATTATGAAACCTATGACATGTCCTCAACCTGAATACTTGAGCCAAAATAAATCATGCCATAATTGGATCATAACTTTCTTTGAATTTCCTATGCGCACATACCAAATAAAGTACCAAAAAGCATGTTCTGTACAACTTTCAGTCCAGGTGTGAAACCACTGATTACTTTCCACGTTGTCATCAATGTAAAACGTCACATATTAATGGATCACTCCAACTTCAACTTAAGTATGTATGCATGCTGCGCATACTGCAGCAGTCTAATTTTCATATTGAAAAATAGCGCTCCACTTCGAAAATCAACCAGAAAAGGTTGTGTCATTAGTCTTGTTAGAACATGTTCGTGTGCTTATTAAACAGTTCAATGGTACAGCTGTTTTAACGTGTATGCATAGGTTCGAAAGACGGATTACGTTCATCAACCATCGATTGAATTGACACATGGCAATCTTGATTTTTTGAAAACACAGGGCGTCCCATTATTCTACATGCATCTTGCATTTGTAAAATCATTAGTACTAATTACAAGACTAGTATCAAGCGAATTATGTTTGCAGATTATTAATTATTGATAATACTGCACAATAATATAGTTAAACCTACGTTAAAATAAGTCGAAACAATTAAAACTCAAGATTTTATTTCATTATAAGCAAGCTGGCCTAAAGGCAAATGAATACTGGATAAATAAATCGAGAGGCTAATTGCAATGGTTGATACACGTCAAGATTTCGTTGTTTCACGTCAAGGTCTCACTAAACAGTTATTTCCCTTGCCAGTCACGGTAGGGTCACGGTAGGGAACCGTCCCTTGCCAGTCACGGTAGGAACTTTCTGCCGCTGAATTTGTTTTTGTGTTTTTCGATTCTTGTTTATTTCTTAACATGTGCAAATAGTTTCTCTTTTTTGTTGCAGGTGACAAGAATGGGAAAAGTTCATAATTGCATACATGTTTGGATATGTCTGAATGTTTCTGAGCCTCTTATACCGGGTAGTGATACATTGAAAATGTATTGAAGTGAAATCGACAAATTCAAGAGGGTCTATTCAAACTATTGATATTTAAAAAAAAGCGAATTGGTCAACCCCGTGTTTTTTGCTGGAAAATTCGAGCAACAGACTTCAAGTTTCACAAAGAAAATATTTTGAAGAAAATTCAGGAAATTCTACAGTGGTCCAGAGGGATCCTGCTACATATGTAGAGCAATGTAAAATTAACTGTGAGACGTTACACCCTATGAATATACTTCTTATACATATAACTGTAACATCGAATAGAAATGGGCTTTTCTCCCTTCGCTTAATGCTCCTTTCCAACAAAAAAGGCGGGAGTACCTTTTGTTTTAATAACGGAAGCTACATATTCGATGTCTTTCCAGAACAAAGGGGTTGATGCACAATTTTCTTTTAAACACGATTTACTTTAAAGGGCTCTGAAAATCTTGAAAAAAGCTGAAAGAATTATCAAAATGCCATTACAAATAAAAGAGATATTAGCAATTGAAAATTTGCAAAGAACACTTACGATGACGGCCATCTTGGAACGATGACGTCATCGCGCCTTTTTACCATGTAAGGCATATTGACAAAATATATTTTAAGGCAAAGAAAACCACTGCAAATTGATTAAAAAGAAATATACAGATGTAAAATGTATAAATTGTATGCTTATTTTTTATTTGCAGTGATTTTCTTTTACTTAAACATACATTTTGTCAATATGCCGTATATGGTAAAAAGGCGCGATGACGTCATCGTTCCAAGATGGCCGCCTTCATTTATGTTTCTTTGCACACAAAGATTCGCAAGCATATGGTCATTTCAGCACTAATCACGCTCGTGCCTATCAATAAATGCTAAATTGTCTATATCTCCGTTGACTTTTAAAAAAAATAATCCAAATTGTTTACATTTGATGCAAAACCTGTCACTTTTTGGTAGTTTTTTTTTTTATAAAAAAAAGAGTTTCTATTATAAAAAAAAGAGTTTCTATTTATAGCCTCCTAAACTTGAGTTTGAAAAACGGACTTGCGCAGTGAAGCGGTCTAATAGCAAAGAAGGCAGCTTTGGCAGATATCAATTTAAAGGTATAAGTACTCAAAACTAAAGAAACACACTTAATGATTATAAATAATACCATCACTGGACTAATATATGTTTAGTTGGTTTCTTTCTGATTTACACATGGCCATTCATGCGAAACTGAGGGCTGCCACCTAAACGTCATCAAACATATCAGAAATGATCACGTGATAATAAAGTTTATGAGTTGGAATTCTTACAAAATATTTAAAAATTCTGCACCAAGGACATATGCATCGAAGTACATCTTTGTGAACCAAAATTTTCCACTTCTTCGTGATTATCTGCGTTCTTAATTAAAACACCTAAATGAACAGTAAGTACTGCACGTTTTGTAGATGAGTACATAATGGTCTTATATAATTAGAGATTCGATAATACTCAATAACCATTTCCAACAGCATAGTCTAGATATAGAGATCATCATTAACTCAAAGCAGTGCAATTAATACCACAGTTTCAAATTTTATCTACGTTGCTCTCAAGATTAGAGCAAACATGTTCGGAAAAAAGAAAGATCCCGGGAAATCTCTTAAATCTAGTAACCACCCATAGACACACTTATGTTAGGTCTTCAGCGTTTCGAAACTGCGGTTGGTAGTTTTTGTTATTATACTTAAAAACACATTAGAGTTTTATCAGAGATAATTTAAATGCTTCTTAATAATACATGTTAGGCCATCAATCAGCCGCGTGTAGTATAGTACGTGTACGAGCGAACATATGGTGTGAACCTGGTATTGGTTTTGCTTCCGGTGGGTGTCGTATCTCTCATGCCTAGTGATTTAAAAATAAGACATGCATGGTATAGCAGAAAAAAGGCATTTGATGGATGGACTGCTATTTGTGTCGCCTTCGTAGCGTTGCAGACACCTAGAGATCACTTTGTCCGCCGTTCGTCGTCTGTCAAACTTTAACATGCAACCTGACTTTGGCCATAACTTTAAAAGTATTTGCGTATGTTCATGACACTTCACATATATCTTCATTTTATCCCCAAGAAATGTCGTTACACCTGTCCAGTAACTCTATAATTCATTCAGCAGTGTTATGCCATTTTAATACAACTTTTACCTGCCACCTGACCTAGCTCACAACTAGACAAAAGATCGACATATTTTGAAAGGTAGTTTACCCATGTTCATGAAACTTCACACACACCTTTCCCCAAGGAATGTTATTACGCATATTCAATAAATAAGGCTTTCATTTCAGAGTTCTACCCCTTTTCATAAAATTGTAACCCGCAACCTGACCTTGCTCATAACTAGACGAGAGATTGACATATTTTGAAAGGTATTTTACCCATGTTCATAAAAATTCACACACATCTTTCTCCAAGACGTTTACCCCTTTTCATAAAACTTCAACTCTCAACCTAACCTAACTCATAACTAGGCAAAAGATCGGCATGTTTTGAATGGTATTTTACCCATGTTCATGAAACGTCACACACATCTTTCCCCAAGTAATGTTATTACGCATGCCCAATAACACACACATCTTTCCCCAAGTAATGTTATTACGCATGCCCAATAACACACACATCTTTCCCCAAGTAATGTTATTACGCATGCCCAATAACACACACATCTTTCCCCAAGTAATGTTATTACGCATGCCCAATAACACACACATCTTTCCCCAAGTAATGTTATTACGCATGCCCAATAACACACACATCTTTCCCCAAGTAATGTTATTACGCATGCCCAATAACACACACATCTTTCCCCAAGTTATGTTATTACGCATGCCCAATAACACACACATCTTTCCCCAAGTAATGTTATTACGCATGCCCAATAACTCTGACTTTCATTTTGGCAGAGTTATGCCCCTTTTCATAAAATTAACCTACAATCTAACCTAGCTCATTACTTGGCAAAATATTGACCTAAAGTCAAAAAAACGTTATACCGTTCTACCGTATCAATTATCCAATGCAGAGTTATGCCCCTTTTCATAAAACATTAACAATTTAACAGATTCTGCATAATGTTCAAAGGATTGCACCCCTGTCTTCAAACCTTTTAGTTAGATTGTCCTTACTGAAATAAGCACACGGCAGGCGAGACAAGTGTTCCGCGGAACACCCTTCCAGCTTTTTTCTTGGCATACAAATGAAGGAAAATGTTATATCATATATAAACGGCACACTTAGTTCATCTGTTCCGATTTGCTTGCAGAATGTATCCTGGTTCCCAGAGGTCATGTAATTGACAACACAATTAACATGTGGTATTCGGAAAGGTATGTTTCTAGAGAATACAGAAAAATGGCAGTTTCAACGCCAGTCTGATGTGTCAGGAAAGTTTATTGACAAACATGTATTGTAATATATCGTGTAATGTAAACATATGACCCCTGGGGCTTGACCAACTTTGGTCGCGGGTCGCCATTATATCAAACGTGGTTGAAGAGCATAAATATATGCACAGTATTAAACCTCCAGCTCATGTTTTCAGAGATTGTTTAAACATATTTTCCTATATAACATCTATGTTAACGTGAACTGTCACCTCACGGGTCCATCTATGACACCATTGGAACAAACTTGGTAGAGGACCATTTAATAAGCGTATGCTACACGCAATATATGAGCGTGATGTGCTTTGTGGTTTCAGAGAAGATATTTAAAGTTGTTCCCATGTTAGTTTAAGTGAAATAGGTGACACATGGGCGGGGCCAAATTTGACCCCAGGGTAACCATTTGAACAAACTTGGTAGATGGCCGTAAGCTTATGATAAGAGGCGAACTATTAGACCTTTAGCAGTTTTAAAGAAGAAGATGTATTACAGATATTCCTGTATAACTCTATGTTAAACTGTGACCCTAGGTTGGAGCCAGATTTGACCCCAGGATCATTTATTGAACACACGGGGTAGAGGATTATAAGCTGATGCTATATGCCTATTATGAAAGATCCATGTCTTGTATGTTGTTGTTTTTTAATCCCTTTAGTCTATAAGTCTGTGTAAAACAAGCAAGATCCCTGCATAACAGCTTTGTACACATATGACCCCAGGGACTATTGGAACAAAATTAATAGTCTAGAGGTTTACGATTATTAATAAAGAAAAAAATTGACGAAATCTGTTGGCTTTTGCGAACAATATTGTTTAAGGTTCGACTCTTTATGTTAATGGCGGTGAACTTGGATGCCGCGCTGACCAAGTTTTAACAAATTTGAAAACAATGCAGACCTAAAGATCATCCATCCGAAGTTTGGTCAACATTGACAAAATACGTAATAAAGATAAATAACAAGAAATCCGCGGATTCACGTTTACCGCCTAACGGCGGCGGGACTTAAAAATAAAAAGCTCAATGATGCTTAATTGAAAGTTTGTAAACATTTTAGTAACTAAAAACAATGGAGTTTGTAGTTTGCTGAGATGACATTTAAGTGCATTTGTTTAAAAACAAAATGCCATTCTATTAAAAAAAAATCATCAGCTCCAAAAAGTAGGTCAAGGTCATAGATGAAATCCATGCGTCCAAAATGATGCACTACCCAAGACACAATAGAACATTTTGACTTCCAAAGATTAAGCTATATACTAGGTTTAAAACATCTAGTGCATAACTATAGTTCATGAGAAACTGATGTAAATGTAACAATTAAAGTTATCTACCCCCTGCTTGGATGGTGAAGGTCCCATCCACATTGGCTTTTTGAAACGCCAAGAAACAATTATAAGCAAAATTTGAAAGGACTAATGCATAAAGTGTGTGAGAAAGTGACCTAAACGCAAATGTTGAAGGTAAAAAATATTAAGTTATCTGCCCCTTGCTTGGAGGGTCAAGGGCACATCCACATTTGCTAAAAGCAAAGTTTGAAAGGTCTTAGTGCCTACAGTTTGTGAAAAAGTGACCTAAACGCCAAAGTTGAAGGTAAAAAGTATAAGGTTATCTGCCCGCCCTTTGCTTGGAGAGTCAAGGTCACATCCACATCGCTTTGTCACGTTGCGATGTACCTTCCTAGATACAACTATAAACACAGTTTGAACGGTGTAGTGCATAAAGTTTGTGCGAAATTGACCTCAACGCAAAAGTTGAAGGTAAAATTATTGTTATCTGCCCTTTGCTTGGAGGGTCAAGGTCACTTCCATATTTGATTTGTCACGTTGCGATGTACCACCTAAGATACAACTAAAATGTCTAGTGCATATAGTTTGTGAGAAAATGACCTAACGCAAAACTTGAATGTTGACGCCTTCGCCTTCGCCACCGCCGCCGCCGGAAAAGCAACACCAATGTGTCTGTTTTCCTTCGAAAAGGCGAGACAAAAATGACCTTATATTACTAGGCGTATTAAACCCGGCCCGTGCAGTCCTGCAGCCCATGCAGCTCGTGCTAAACTTGGTAGATACACAAAAGTATGTTTTTTAAAAATAGTTTTACCTTTCATATACTACCACAATATAAGGACACACGTTAATTAGTGAAGAAACCCTAGAGTCCACCTTTGCCCAAACTACGAAAATAAGCCATTATCCATCGAAACTATACAACAGTAATTACAATCAAACTCAGAAACATCTCATCAAAACGCAATCACGGCAATATAACAATAAGTATAAACACATGTTCCTTCAACAACGTATACTCTTCCTGTATACAGCACATTTAATGGGACACACAGCAATCTTAATGGGACAAAACAGCAATATCAAAAGGACAAACATCAATCTTAAAGGGACACGCAACAATTTTAAAGGGACGCACATTACATTTAAAGGGACAACCAGTAATATTAAATGGACACACAGCAATTTTAAGAGGACAACCAGCAATCTTCAAGGGACACACAGCAATATTAAAAGAACAGCCATCAATATTCATGGAATTTAAAGGGACACGCATCAAATCTAAATGGACATACTTAATAACTTATAGAGGACTTTAAAATCCAGCTACACCTTATACAATCATCTGGATAACTAATGTTTCAGAGAATATTACACACACATTAGGACATAGGACAATCCTATGAAGTCACAATACAATGGAATGAATCACCCGCTTTTGTAAATACATGTAGTGTGTAACTCTTGATGTTGAAGAGCATTTGTAACTTCAATTCTAATAAACAACTATACTCAGCAAAAATAGAAACGTCCCTCTTTTAAGCTGTGATTTGCATAGGGTTGACTTTGTTACACTTTGTACACCAATCTATATACAATTTCATCATTTTATACTTATCACTCAATCATTCTGATCAATATTAATAATCTTCAAATACCAAAGTTTGTCTGTTGCTGCTAAAACATGTTTTATTCAAATTGCGAAATCACTATATTTTTATTATAAAGGGAGGTAATCTGAAAATATTCGTTCTTGAAAGCTGTATGGCGCAAAAATGAGTGAAAAGATCAGCGTCTTTTCTCTGTTTTTGTGGTGATGAGGTCATTCTCTGTTTATTTCAATATAACTCAAAGTTTTAAACACAAGACCCGGAAATGCTGTTTAAACCAAATCAAGGAGAATAAGTTTGCCCACAAGTTTGATTCAAAGAAAATTGTTTTCATGACAGTGCTGGCCTTTAACAAAGGTATTGGCATATAAGATTAAATAAAATATAATTTCATTGTGTCTAAATCTATGGGTAAAGTTGGGGACGTTTCTAT
>JAWPHD010026040.1:0-14417 GCA_037043455.1 Cyrtodaria siliqua | reverse complement strand
ATGCGTGAAGGTGCGATGGCGTTGCGCGATGGTGAAGGTGCGATAGCGGTGCCAGAAGATGTAATGACGATGCACGAAGATGCGATGGCGGTGCCCGAAGGTGCGATGGCGAATCTTAAAGGTGCGATGGCGTTGCGCGAATGTGCAATGGCGATGCGCGAAGGTGCAACCATCGCAACCATCGCACCTTCGCGCTTCGTCGTCGCATCTTTTCGCTTCGTTATCGAAACATCGGGCTTCTATAGTCTTTTTTTTATGATAGCAGACATGACAGACCTAACGATATGTATTGATAAAAAATACTTTACATCATTTGGTCCGTTAAATGGGAGAGTTTTAATAACTTGGCGTTTGATGCAAAATAACATAGAACAGTCGTAAAGGTGAAATCGCGCGACGTTTACCATATTTTAATGGTTACATGTTTTCCGTAAAGGAAACAAATGAAAATATCAATACAGGTAAATCCCTTTCATAACGGTTCAGTACCTACAAATGTGTCCATACTACATGGGTGACCCCTGCTTTAGTGCGACCTTGACATTGAAGGTAGCCACCTGGCAGTTGCACGCTTGTGTTATGAGGAATAAATATGTCATGAGTAATTGGAAAATCGGTCTATGTATGTGGAATATACAGAGCGGACACGCATGTCCATACAAACACAATGGCCTCTAAGCGCCCAGCGACATTGACCATGAATATAGCCGCCCGCCATTGTTTTATATGAGGAATAATTGTGCGAAAGTTATTGAGCCGACAAGAAATTTCGGACAGGCGCACGCACGGACGGACAAGGGTAACACATGTATGTGCCATAACGTCGTAGAATGGCAGGTGCATTGCGAGCTAAAGTAATCGATTTTGGCAAGTTATCTGTCTGTCCGTAAATATCGGTAGCAAAACCACATCGCAAATCTACATAAACATATCCGTTAAAAAGCTAGAATGATTTAAAAAATATGATTCAGATTGGTCAATAATCGACTCTACTGTAGTGTGTTAACAAGGTAGAATATGGCACTTTTGCTAAATCATGGGCCATAACTCTGGTCATACTTGTACGATCTGGCCCATAATCGAACTTGGTCGAGATCTTTTGGTCATATATGTTTTTTACAAGGTTGGTCAAGATTGCTTGGAAAATGTGGCCGCTAGACTGTTAACATACCAATTGTATGATATAAGCGATAAACATTATCCTGTCAGCTGGCTGTGAAAAATACGTTCGTACGAAAAAGTAAAAAAAAAGTCAAACGTATATGTCACATTTTCGATTAGTGATATTTACGGCCGTATTTGTAACAAAAATGTGAAGAATTCGCACGAATTCCTCACGCGTGTGAAGAATTCGTTTCTGTGAAATTTACGGTTCAACAAACAATATAAACGGCTTTAACAAGCAAGTCCAAACGTCAAAACTGGGGCGTCGAATTTAAAGTAACCAACTCATAATTCATTTTACTCATATTCAATCATGGGTATGTTAAGAACCCGGTAAACCTATACTTTTAATCGGCACATATACATTATTATATGACCTGAACACCTACATGTAGTTATGTTATTTGGAGGGTTAGTTTATCAGTTTAAAAGAATTGCAATTTCTCACATTTGGCAGCAAGCGAATTGCATGCGATTTTATTTATCCAGTTTTGGAAATGGACGGCGGGATATCATTAGCTTAGAAAGTAGTCAACCTGTACTAACGTTGGTATGTGAATTATTAATTTCACTCAGTTGAATCGCAGCCATGGTTTTGATGGCACACATTGATTGCATTGGAATTTCCCACCGAGACACTTTTATTCAAATTACATTTTTGGTTTTTGAAAATACAAGCAACACCAATTATGGTGAGAGAGTGTCGAACATTCGACAAAAATTTGTTCTCTGCAATTCGTGAAAAGAAGCGCAGTAGGTGTTTTTCTTAAAACCACGTTCATTTAGTAAGTGCTTAGTTGCTGAACGGCTCTATTCAAAATATACCGTCCATTAAAACATACTGCCCCTTTCATCAGTCCATTAGAGCCTATTGACCGTTCTACAGACCACAATAAATTGAACGTTCTACAATCCTGTAGAGCATATTGACCATACAGCAACTGACCACACCAAACATATGCGTGCTTCACGGTCATTGCGAAAGCATGTTACACACACGATTCTTGACCACAAGCGGTATGCATTGTCCGAGTACATTAAACAGGACATTAATTTGTCTCATGTCAAACGGGGTTTCCGCTGAATATATCGATGGTGTCAATAGTGTCAAAGCACGTATTGCCGAATGGTCCACAAATAATGATGAATACATGCGACAACTGTCTAACACGATAATGGGAAACACACTCTCGTAGCAGCTTTTGTGGATTTGTTCGTGTTAAATTTATAATGAACGAAGGTGAGCTGCGTACCATCAGGAAAACGGGGTAATCTGGACAGGGATGCGACAGATGGGCAAATATTAAACTGTTTTAACAAATATTATTCTATCATGGTCTCCTAATCCACCTTAGGCAAGCTTTTGATTGCAATGCTGTTTTGACAACACGTTTCCAAGGTTGGTCAGGTGAATTTGAAATGGCCTTGGCCTGGTAGATACAACCTTTTATGAGTGACTGTAAACGAGGTTGAAAAAAATCGAGACTCTAATGAGGATCGTATCAATTGATCAAAATATATTTAAAACATCCACAGGCACAAATATAATATTACATTTATCATACGTGAACCGTTTCTTACATGTTTATTTTTTATGTGACGTCATATATGTCAGGGCGGTTGCAGTATAATGTAACGTGGTGGGGTATCATGTCGGGTGTCTACGGAGCACTACTTGTATATAGCTGAGCACTGATCTCACTGCTGCTAGCAGACACCGTCATATCGTCATGATACGACTGAAATACGTAGCACTACATGTATATAGCTGGGCATTGAGCTCACTGCTACACGAAGACTATGACTGAAATAGTGTACGGAGCTCTACTTGGATATAGCTGGACATTGAGCTCACTGCTGCTAGCAGACACCGTCATATCGTCATGATACGACTGAAATACGTAGCACTACATGTATATAGCTGGGCATTGAGCTCACTGCTGCTAGCAGACACCGTCATATCGTCATGATACGACTGAAATACGTAGCACTACTTGGATATAGCTGAGCACTGAGCTCACTGCTACACGAAGACTATGACTGAAACAGTGTACGGAGCACTATTTGTATATAGCTGGGCATTGAGCTCACTGCTACACGAAGACTATGACTGAAACAGTGTACGGAGCACTATTTGTATATAGCTGGGCATTGAGCTCACTGCTACACGAAGACTATGACTGAAACAGTGTACGGAGCACTATTTGTATATAGCTGGGCACTGAGCTCACTGCTACACGAAGACTATGACTGAAATAGTGTACGGAGCACTATTTGTATATAGCTGGGCATTGAGTTCACTGATACACGAAGACTATGACTGAAATAGTGTACGGAGCACTACATGTATATAGCTGGGCATTGAGCTCACTGATGCACGAAGACTATGACTGAAATAGTGTACGGAGCATTACTTGTATATAGCTGAGCATTGAGCTCACTGATGCACGAAGACTATGACTGAAACAGTGTACGGAGCACTACATGTATATAGCTGGGCATTGAGCTCACTGATGCACGAAGACTATGACTGAAATAGTGTACGGAGCACTACATGTATATAGCTGAGCATTGAGCTCACTGCTACACGAAGACTATGACTAAAATAGTGTACGGAGCACTACATGCATATAGCTGAGCATTGAGCTCACTGCTACACGAAGACTATGACTGAAATAGTGTACGGAGCACTACATGCATATAGCTGAGCATTGAGCTCACTGCTACACGAAGACTATGACTGAAATAGTGTACGGAGCACTACATGCATATAGCTGAGCATTGAGCTCACTGCTACACGAAGACTATGACTGAAATAGTGTACGGAGCACTACATGCATATAGCTGAGCATTGAGCTCACTGCTACACGAAGACTATGACTGAAATAGTGTACGGAGCACTACATGTATATAGCTGAGCATTGAGCTCACTGCTACACGAAGACTATGACTGAAATAGTGTACGGAGCACTACATGTATATAGCTGAGCATTGAGCTCACTGCTACACGAAGACTATGACTGAAATAGTGTACGGAGCACTACATGTATATAGCTGGGCATTGAGCTCACTGATGCACGAAGACTATGACTGAAATAGTGTACGGAGCACTACATGTATATAGCTGGGCATTGAGCTCACTGATGCACGAAGACTATGACTGAAATAGTGTACGGAGCACTACATGTATATAGCTGGGCATTGAGCTCACTGATGCACGAAGACTATGACTGAAATAGTGTACGGAGCACTACATGTATATAGCTGAGCATTGAGCTCACTGCTACACGAAGACTATGACTGAAACAGTGTACGGAGCACTACATGTATATAGCTGGGCATTGAGCTCACTGATGCACGAAGACTATGACTGAAACAGTGTACGGAGCACTACATGTATATAGCTGGGCATTGAGCTCACTGATGCACGAAGACTATGACTGAAACAGTGTACGGAGCACTACATGTATATAGCTGAGCATTGAGCTCACTGATGCACGAAGACTATGACTGAAATAGTGTACGGAGCACTACATGTATATAGCTGAGCATTGAGCTCACTGCTACACGAAGACTATGACTGAAATAGTGTACGGAGCACTACATGTATATAGCTGGGCATTGAGCTCCCTGATACAAGAAGACTATGACTGAAATAGTGTACGGAGCACTACATGTATATAGCTGAGCATTGAGCTCACTGATGCACGAAGACTATGACTAAAATAGTGTACGAAGCTCTACTTGTATATAGCTGAGCATTGAGCTCCCTGATACAAGAAGACTATGACTGAAATAGTGTACGAAGCTCTACTTGTATATAGCTGAGCATTGAGCTCCCTGATACAAGCAGACACCGTCATATCTTCATGATATGGCAGAAATATTGTTAGAGGGACGTTAAATCTCAAATATTCTTACATTGAGACATGTTTACAAATATTTTGATATGTAAAGGACCACCGTGTGTTCACTGGTATATTAACTGCCTTACTTAAAATTCATGCAGAGATATGATGTACAGACGATAAATTGGATATTGAGAAAAGTAAGAGGAGCTATATGGTACGGTTATATCTACTCGTAGCCTACATTTTTTCTTCTCTTTCCACAACAACATAGGTTTAAAGACGACAATAACAGTACACTGAGCTTCGACCACCTTATGCATTTGTCACCTCATTAATAATTTACGTTCCTACGTAAAAATATAATAATATCATTAACCCAGGGTGCGGATCCAATATTTCTGATGAAGAGGTCGGCAACTTGTGAAGTAAAAGAAACAATCAGCCAATTTAAACGGGTTTTAATGTTTGTTCAAATATTTAACTACGAAGTCGCCAGTTGTAATGAGTATCCGACAAACACCTTACTACGTCACCTTGATATTTTTCAGAATTTATGATTCGCCCATCCCTCCTTTACCCCTACCAAACTCTGGATCCGCGCTCGAAACATCCACGTAAAGGCATACATGTATTTCTAGAAATTATCGAAATGTGCCTGTTAGATCTTGATTTCGTCAAAAACCACAACGGTGCAAACAAGAATGTAAGTCAATACCGCAATGTAATAGGAAAAACAAATGCCAGAAATGAAGCACACTACACAAAGAAAACCGCAAATGTTTAATAATACAGAAATGCTTTCTATTAATAATTTACCACAACAGTTGAATAATTATAATATTATATTAGTCATCCAAGATCACCTTGATCACTGGTTATACACACTCTGGTGTAGCTGAAACAAAGATGAGAACAGTTGCACACATGTTGCTTAAGATCGGGTTTTCATTTTGTTTTCATAACAACCCATTGCGATGGTGTCTTTGTAGCATATAATTAAAGGTGCTACATCCGGATTTTTCTTAAAGAATCTAACATTTTAAAAATGTTCCAGTTCATGATAAAAAATGTCCCGTTTTGTGCTTTCAAAATATGATCCTTTTGAGCAGGGCTAAATTCATAATTTTTTTGAGCACAAGAATCAGACTCAGACTCAAAATCTCGTTTTTTTGCAAACACTATCAACACAAATGTATGGGTAAGATTGTGATTTTTAGACCTTTTCTGTTAAATTCCCTTTAATGAATCGATGTGATAAATACGTCGCTTGATAAGTGCTTCAAGATTGTCGGGTGTCACTTTAAGTAAATTAAGTAACACAATCCATTATAGTGTGGGAGACAAGAACATTTGTACTCTCTGTTATTTCTAATAAAGTAGTAAAATGGATTAAATGACGGATAATGAGTGCGTTTGTACGATTACCGATGCTAAACCTGTCTGCTTTGTCGTCATGTGCGCCTTTTATATTCCTCTTGATGTCATTTTTTTAAAAGAATGAATCCCAATCGTTAAGGTAACTGGGTACATCACACATATGTTACACGGCGTGTTGTAATCGAAGTCTCTTCATGTGAGTGGCAGAACAAAGACAGATATAATATTTGCGGTTTCGGGGTGTGCTTTAATGGATGTGGCATATGGTAGCGGACACAAACCACTCGATTAAGTATACGTGAATGGAGACGTCACTGAGTTAAGTTTCAACATTTTGTTTCTTAACCAAGACGTATGGAAATTGCGTGCACGTCTGGAATACGTAACATTGCCCCTCCTCATCCTCCTTCATCTCCTCCTCTACCTCCGCTTCAGGTCTCACACCTCTATTATCTCCCCTGAAAGCTCACGGACCTGAGACAAAAGGAAAACAGAAAATAATTCTATTTTTTCTCAATTTTAGGCAATTTTTAATTTGAAAAATAGGTTTTTCTTTGCTTTAGCATACATCTGCAGTGTAAAAGACATATGATACAGAAAATCCTATGTTGATATGAGGTTTCATTCAAATTTCAGAATTGTTTGACCGAAGCACCACATATTCAGCTAGATAGTGTATGAATTTTGTATTTTCCATAGGGTTCACAAAACATGAGCGAGAAAAAAAACCAACCTGGCTAACTTATATATTTTATTGTTTTAAATTACTGGTCTTGGCTATACTGAAGATATTAAACCAACAACAATGTCTGCTGCCCTGCTTTGAAGCTCAGATGTTGGAAAAGGCTGTACAGTAACCCTATGGGAAAATTAATTGTGGTGTGAGACCTGAGCATCATTCGTCGTCGTTGTCGTCATCATCATCACAATCATCATCATCATCGTCGTCATCGTCATCATCATGCAGCAGCAGCAAGCAGCGACCGCAGCAGCAGCATCAACGTCATACTCATCAAAAGTAAAGTACTATTTATTAATGGTGTGTATGTGTTTATAGGTGCAGTTTAAATTCGTAATATATATCGTAAACATTCATATTTACAACTATTGAGTCAAGGACACATTTTTTATCTATAATCTATCATATATATCGTAACGCTGATGTGGCTTTCAGTGTAAATACATCGTAAAGAAAGGTGCAATGTCACTCTTATATATATATATACTGAGTTGCAAAAGAAAGTGGACACTGAGTTTAGTTTAGATTTAATTGTATAAAGTTTTTGTAGAATTAAATTGACAAATTCCAAAATGAATATGCCATGTTTGGTACCAACGTTTTTATCAATCCATTGCCAATATCATGTTTTCATTTGTTTTTCAACAGGTCGAATCATTAAGAGACTGTCGCTTGATAAAGAGGATAGGGTGTAAAGTAAAATGTTCAGTGTCCAGTTCCTTTTGCAACTTGCATTTTTACTGTAAACGTATTCCCTCATTTACCCATATCTTAATAAAGGCACACATACGAGGGTCATTCAATAAGTTCTGTCACTAACGCGTTTTACCAATTGTGTGCTCGTTGTGAGTGTTGATGTTTGGTACCAAATGAAAGAGGGTTTCAATACCATTCCATTGATGGTAAAATAAATGCAGTATCTTTTGTGTGACGAAAGTTATGGAACATTTACTACACACCACTTATACATACTGAGACATTTTCGTCCTGAGTTTTTTCAGGTATATTAATTGTGTTTTTTTAAATGTCTGTTTCTCTTTAAGTACTTGTCGAAGACCTTTGAAATTTCTCATACATTACCAGTTGTATCTGTGCATTATTTAAGCATGGTAGATGAAAAGGCATTGTCTTAGAAATTAACATTTTAAGCTAACGTGTAAAATTAATTTAATGATAAATGGACATTAAAGGGACACTGTCCGTAAGTAAGCAGATATTGAGCATAACCAAATAACTGGCTGACTTTTATTCAATGAAATGTATACATGAAAACATGAGGATAGACCCTAAGAAGTATGTAGGAATACATTCGTGAGTTTGAAAAAAAAAGTTTTAATTATTATATGTAAATAAAGTGGGACCCACAATATTTACCTTTTCTGCGATCACGTGACTTCCATTAGCGCATTAGGTTTTCACCACAGTATGTATTTCGAAGTATGTATAGCCCGCTTAGCTCAGTCGGGAGCGTGATCGACCACATTACGCTCACGCACACTATTATTACTGTGAGTGTAATTTTAGTTTGGGCTGTGAGTTCAAACGCACAAAGCGAATTTACTTTTTTTTGTAACGCGATTGAATTCCGTTAAACAATCTTGCTTTTAATTAGTAAATATTCAATAATGTTTAGTGTGTAATGTTTGCGAACATAATTATTGTGTGTTTTATAAGCTAAAAGTTACGGACAGTGCCCTTTAAATGGAAGGGCAGTCTTCTGAAATAGCGTTTTTGGATGATCAATATTTTCACTTAACATTGTACAAAATTCTACAATAATGTGTTGAATATAAAATTGAAACACTGAAGGACTAGGATTAAAAAAATATGAAAACATATTAATACTATGAGAATAATTACGACATTTAAAAGATATTATAACATTTCCGTAAACAAAATGAAGAAAATCAGTGTTATTTCTGCTAAAATTAAGGGATATGCATTCACTCATATCTGGTTTCAGCATTCTCGACAATCATTTTCATGGATTATGGGCGAATAACAACAGATGGCGTACAAGAAAATTTAAAAATCATAGAATTATTCAAATATTTTTTACAACGTTTTGTAACAAGGACATTTTCAGAGATGCCAGTATTCAAAAGGTGTGGTAGGGGGAGGTAATTCAGGGGTATAAATAACCGGAAATTTTTCATTTTTGTTGTGGAATTTAAGAGAGCGAACCGAGCTACACCGTGAATAACAAAAGAGCTCATTGCTAAAAGTTATCACTAAAAACATGTAAAAAGCGACGTTAAACGCCATACATACATTACATTTTAATGTTTCCTCTAGAGGAACAGGAATTTGTAATGGTTAAATGAAAAATTAATATGAAGTTTTTAACGCAATATTTATTGCGTATTTTTTTTTTATATATAAATAATGATTTCAGAATGTCCAACCAAAAACAGGTTTTATTATGTTGAGAACACGTACATTATATTTAATAGTAATACGAAAGGTTATATATATAACTGAATTGAACTGAATGTTGTTTAACGGCTCATCAACACACTATAGGTTGTTTAGAGCTGTGCCAGAGAGAGGGAAATGCTACATAAGAATCCGGGAATCTGCCCTACTCTTAGTAAAAATTAAATATAAACTGCCCGTTTAACGTCCGCAAGCGACGGACGAGGCTTAAGTATAAGGACAGTGTTTTGCCCTAAGAAATTAAATGTTATTTTTACGTTTATATTAGGTTGTATTGAGACAGCAACCCCAGAGGGAAACGATATGAAGGAGAAGGTTTCCATTACATGGTCCCGCCTTAATTGCATTAAGCGATGGGAAGGCTTGTATTAGCAGGATTTTATAATGGACATTTCGGCAATAAAACAAGTTTAAAAGCATTTTCTACTGAAAAAATGCGATAACCTGTTTAAAATTACCTATTAAATGTTTCAATTTTACAATATGCAAACTTTTTAAACCAAAATTAAGGTTTTATTTCATACTCCAGCCAACCCCATTCCACTCTTCTTGGAGAAGGGGTTGGATGTGGTATGAAAGTTAATACTCGGACAACGTAATGCCCCATGCTTCATAAATACTTCCGCCAGGGGGCGAACCTATGCGGGACAGAGATCTGCAGCTCTAAAGCCAAGGCATTGTCTTGTCCAAGAAAACACCGACGAAACTCAGTGACGCTACTAGGCCATGTCAGGCCCGTATATATACTCAGTTGCAAAAGAAACTGGACACTTTAAAAAGACTACTTTATACCCTATCCTCTTTATCAAGCGACAGTCCCTTAATGATTCGACCTATTGAAAAAAAAACATGACAACATGATATTGGCAATGGCATGATAAAAAGTTTGGTACCAAACATGGCATATTCATTTTGGAATTTGTCAATTTAATTCTAAAAAAACTTTATACAATTAAATCTAAACAAAACTCAGTGTCCACTTTCTTTTGCATCTCAGTATAGATAGAATGAACATGATATATAAAGCAAAAAAAGAAAACGAGATATCTAGAATAAAAACAGGTAAGTTTTGATCTATATCATATTAATATCACCAAAGAGTACAAATAGTTGATAGAACAGGACAGGGTGGCCACGGACTCTGGAAAACAGGGAAAACAGAAACAATGGCAAAAACAAATGGCATGCAGGGAAAAATCAGGGAATTTGATTTTTTTTTTGTGCAAAAGTCAGGGAAAGATCAGGGAATTTGATTTCTGCACTACCTTACACAAAACAAAAAATAATGCTGAACGTGTAATTGGCACTGACTTCAGGCAAAAAAAATATAATAATCATAAAAAAAACATTTTTTATATGAAGAGATTTCTGTGTCAAAATCTCAATCATAGAGATTTGATATGGTATTAATTTTCTTGAATGATTTGAATATGAAAAAGGTAACATATATACCAATGGAAAACAATTTATATAATTATGCTCACATATGTGGTATCTGGTGGCGAAGGTACGCCTAGGCTATATATCACTATAAGGGCAGGGTGGCGGTCGTATATTCTCTTAATATATTAATCAGAGAAACTCAAATTCTGGGTCAGGGAAAATCAGGGAAATATCGAGGATTTTATTTTTGAAATTTCTGTGGCAACCCTGCAGGAGCACTGGAAAAATAAAGCTGACTGTTTGTCGTTAATCAATTGTTCCATTCTTTAGGCTGCACAGCTTGCTTTTTACTGGAGTAAACAATTTCCACCATGCACCAAACAGCCCTAGCACTCCTCCCAGATATGCTCAGAATACTAGGCATTTTCCCTTGTCTGGGCAATTACCGTTTACTTATTATGTGCTAATTAATGAACGAATCCGAAAACAAATCTGCTAATTAATGACGAGATCCGTTTGTCTTCTAGCATCCGAACAAACAAAGAGCACGCCCGTGGTCTTTAATAAACCGCTAACTAGCGAAACCGATCCGCTGGTCTAAAACAATGGACGAGCGATTATGAAGTAGGTATACATACTGGGAGGTAAATGGAAAATTATTCCTCTTAGCACAAATGGCTGCTTTATAGCTCGAGCCACATCAGGTATATAATTCTCAGACAAAACAACCCATAAATTATAAGTTGCATTAAGCTTGCATACATTTTCTGAAATGTAATCAAATGACCTACCCAACATACCAGTCGTTCTTCATCTCTTTAATATAATTACTCTTCATGTTATTCAATGCCGACATAACATAGTTTCATAAACAATAATACCCCAGTTCATTTTCCATAAATATTTGAAACAGACTAACACATTTTGTTTGTCAACAATTTAAATGGCGTGCTTTTAACTTTATTCGCAATGTTTTTGTTATGTCGTATTTTACATGTATTTTTACGCGTCACGTTTTTTGATAATATCTCACTCCCCATATAATATTGTCTTATGACAGCTACCCATATGCAGTTATCTCTTGAGAACTACCCATATGCTATTATCCCATGGCTGATACCCATATGCTATTATCTCATGGCTGATACCCATATGCTATTATCCCATGACAGCTACCCATATGCAGTTATCTCTTGAGAACTACCCATATGCTATTATCCCATGGCTGATACCCATATGCTATTATCCCATGACAGCTACCCATACGCTATTATCCCATGGCTGATACCCATATGCTATTATCCCATGGCTGATACCCATATGCTATTATCCCATGACATCTACCCATATGCTATTATCCTATGACAGCTACCCATATGCTATTATCTCATGGCTGATACCCATATATTATTATCCCATGGCTGATACCCATATGCTATTATCCCATGATAGCTACCCATATGCTATTATCCCATGGCTGATACCCATATGCTATTATCCCATGACAGCTACCCATATGCTATTATCCCATGGCTGATACCCATATGCTATTATCCCATGGCTGATACCCATATGCTATTATCCCATGGCTGATACCCATATGCTATTATCCCATGACATCTACCCATATGCTATTATCCTATGACAGCTACCCATATGCTATTATCTCATGGCTGATACCCATATGCTATTATCCCATGGCTGATACCCATATGCTATTATCCCATGACATCTACCCATATGCTATTATCCCATGACAGCTACCCATATGCTATTATCCCATGACATCTACCCATATGCTATTATCCCATGACAGCTACCCATATGCTATTATCCCATGACATCTACCCATATGCTATTATCCCATGACATCTACCCATATGCTATTATCCCATGACATCTACCCATATGCTATTATCCCATGACAGCTACCCATATGCTATTATCCCATGGCTGATACCCATATGCTATTATCCCATGACATCTACCCATATGCTATTATCCTATGACAGCTACCCATATGCTATTATCTCATGGCTGATACCCATATGCTATTATCCCATGGCTGATACCCATATGCTATTATCCATGACATCTACCCATATGCTATTATCCCATGACAGCTACCCATATGCTATTATCCCATGGCTGATACCCATATGCTATTATCCCATGACATCTACCCATATGCTATTATCCCATGGCTGATACCCATATGCTATTATCCCATGACATCTACCCATATGCTATTATCCCATGGCTGATATCCATATGCTATTATCCCATGGCTGATACCCATATGCTATTATCCCATGACATCTACCCATATGCTATTATCCCATGACATCTACCCATATGCTATTATCCCATGGCTGATACCCATATGCTATTATCCCATGACAGCTACCCATATGCTATTATCCCATGGCTGATACCCATATGCTTTTATCCATGACTGATACCCATATGCTATTATCCCATGACAGCTATCCATATGCTATTATCCTATGACAGCTACCCATATGCTATTATCCTATGACAGCTACCCATATGCTATTATCCTATGACAGCTACCCATATGCTATTATCCCATGGCTGATACCATATGCTATTATCCCATGACAGCTACCCATATGCTATTATCCTATGACAGCTACCCATATGCTATTATCCCATGGCTGATACCCATATGCTATTATCCCATGACATCTACCTTTATGCTATTATCCTATGACAGCTACTCATATGCTATTATCCCATGACAGCTACCCATATGCTATTATCCCATGACAGCTACCCATATGCTATTATCCCATGACAGCTACCCATATGCTATTATCCTATGACAGTTACCCATATGCTATTATCCCATGGCTGATACCCATATGCTATTATCCCATGACATCTACCCATATGCTATTATCCCATGACAGCTACCCATATGCTATTATCCCATGACATCTACCCATATGCTATTATCCTATGACAGCTACCCATATGCTATTATCCCATGGCTGATACCCATATGCTATTATCCCATGACATCTACCCATATGCTATTATCCCATGACATCTACCCATATGCTATTATCCTATGACAGCTACCCATATGCTATTATCCCATTACATCTACCCATATGCTATTATCCCATGGCTGATACCCATATGCTATTATCCCATGACATCTACCCATATGCTATTATCCCATGACAGCTACCCATATGCTATTATCCCATGGCTGATACCCATATGCTATTATCCATGACATCTACCCATATGCTATTATCCTATGACAGCTACCCATATGCTATTATCTCATGGCTGATACCCATATGCTATTATCCCATGGCTGATACCCATATGCTATTATCCCATGATAGCTACCCATATGCTATTATCCATGGCTGATACCCATATGCTATTATCCATGACAGCTACCCATATGCTATTATCCCATGGCTGATGCC
>JAWPHD010026039.1:0-14426 GCA_037043455.1 Cyrtodaria siliqua | reverse complement strand
TAACATACTCGCTAATGAGTGACACTTCCGAATATTATCTTCTCGTATCCTGTCGGTAAGATTAGGCAATCACTATATAATCTACTCAGTGCAATTGCAGTGCATTCCATGGTTGCACTGTTTACGTTTATTTTCATTGAATGTGTACGAAGAATGTCAAGAGAGTAAGTTGTATTCATTATTATAAGTCTATAAATAAACTAGAACACTAGGATACAGTTCAGTTGGTGTCTGGGAACGACGAAGATGACATGTTACTTATTTCTACAATGCATGAACAAGGTAAGACATTAAGTTATATGTGTCTCTTAGTGTAATGTTCGGACATTTGTAAACAAATTGTGATTTGTTTATTTACCGTATACATGTAGATTTAGCGTAGTATTGGGCTATTCCAGATTATATCCGTGTTTTCCTTCACCCCCCCCCCCCCCACACTTTCTTCAGACCCCTCCACGCTGGAAAATCGCAAAAAACACCCCCGGAGGAAAAACGTTTCTTCAGACCCACATGGAAAATCCGCAAAATACCCCCCTAGAATTTGTTTTCTCAAAATACACACCCCAGTGGAAATTCCTTCCTTTCCTCCAGTCCCTAGAAAAATCGTAAAAATACCCCCCTGCATATTTTCTTCTTAACCCCCCACCCCACCACTAGGAAAAACGTTTTCTTTAGACACCACCCCTTCCCCTATAATTTTTCTCTCAAATATACACCCTTCCCCTAAAAGTCACCTGGATTTTTCGTTTTAAAAACACCCCTCAGGAAAAACGTTTCTTCAGATCACCCATGGAAAATCCGCAAAAGACCGCAAAATACCTCCCTAGAATTTTTTCCTCAAAAATACAAACCCCCTGGAAAGCCCTTCCTTACCTCCACCCCCTTGAAAAATCTTAAAAATACCTCCCTGGATTTTTCTTTTAAACCCCACACACTTCCACCTTTCTCCAAAACGTTTCTTCAGACCCACCCCTCCCCACACACTCCCTTTCAAAAATACCCCCTCAACAAAGGAAAAAATGTTCTCAACCAAACCTCGCCCCCACCTAGTCCTAAAAAATCAACAAAATACCCCTTTTTTCTCAAAAATACCAAACCCACCCCCTATCCTTTGAAATCTCTTCCTTACCTTAACACACTCTCAGAAATACCCCGCCTTACTCCTGGAAATACCTTCCTTACCTCAACCCACTCTCAGAAATACCCCCGCCCCTACCCCTGGTAATCTCTACCTTACCTCAACCGACTCTCAGAGATACCTCCGCCTCCTACCCCTGGAAATCCCTTCCTTACCTCAACCCACTATCAAAAATACACCCGGCCCTACCCCTGGAAATCTCTACCTTACCACAAATGACTCTCAGAAATACAACCTGCCCCTACCCCTGGAAATCCCTTCCTTACCTCAACCCACTCTCAGAAATTCCCCGCCCCTTCCCCTGGAAATCTCTTCCTTACCTCAACCCACTCTCAGAAATACACCGCCCTACCCCTGAAAATCCCTTCCTTACCTCAACCCACTCTCAGAAATACCCCCGCCCCTACCTTATGAAATCTCTTACTTACCTCAACCGACTCTCAGAAATACCCTGACATTACCCCTGTAAATCCCTTCCTTACCTCAATCTACTCTCAGAAATACCACCTCCCCTACCCGTGGAAATCCCTTCCTTACCTCAATTTACTCTCAGAAATACCCCCGCCCCTACCCCTGGAAATCCCTTCCTTACCTCAACCCACTCTCAGAAATAACCCCGCCCCTACGCCTGGAAATCTCTTCCTTACCTCAACCGACTCTCAGAAAAAAACCTGCCCCTACCCCTGGAAATCCCTTCTTTACCTCAACCCACTCTCAGAAATTCCCCCGCCCCTACCCCTGGAAATCTATTCCTTACCTCAACCCACTCTCAGAAATACCCCGCCCCTGACCTTACCCCTAGAAATCCCTTTCTTACCTCTATCTACTCTCAGAAATACCACCGCCCCTACCCCTGGAAATCCCTTCCTCACCTCAATCTACTCTTAGAAATACCCCCGCCCCTACCCCTGGAAATCCCTTCCTTACCTCAACACACTTTCAGAAATACCACGCCCCTACCCCTGGAAATCCCTTCCTTACCTCAACTCACTCTCAGAAATACCCCCGCCCCTACCCCTGGAAATCTCTTCCTTACCTCAACCGACTTTCAGAAATACCCCTGCCCCTACCCCTGGAAATCCCTTCCTTACCTCAACCCACTATCAGAAATACCCCCGCCCCTACCCCGGGAAATCTCTTCCTTACCTTATCCCACTCTCAAGAATATCCCGCCCCTATCCCTGGAAATCCATTCCTTACCTCAACCCACTCTCAGAAATACCCCGCCCCTACCCATGGAAATCCCTTCCTTACCTCAACCCACTCTCAGAAATACCCCGCCCCTACCCCTGGAAATCCCTTCCTTACCTCAACCCACTCTCAGAAATGACCCGCCCCTACCCCTGGAAATATCTTTCTTACCTCAACCCATTCTCAGAAATACCCCCGCCCCTACCCCTGGAAATCCCTTCCTTACCTCAACCCACTCTCAGAAATACCCCCGCCACTACCCACGGAAATCCCTACCTTACCTCAACCCACTTTCAGAAATATCCCCGCCCCTACCCCTGGAAAACTCTTCCTTACCTCAACCCACTCTCAGAAATAACCCCAGCCCTACCACTGAAAATCCCTTCCTTACTTCAACCCACTCTCAGAAATTATCCCGGCCCTACCCCTGGAAATCTCTTCCTTACCTCAAATGACTCTCAGAAATACCCCTGCCCCTACCCCTGAAATCCCTTCCTTACCTCAACCCACTCTCAGAAATTCCCCCGCCCCTTCCCCTGGAAATCTCTTCCTTACCTCAACCCACTCTCAGAAATACCCCGCCCCTACCCCTGAAAATCCCTTCCTTACCTCAACCCACTCTCATAAATACCCCCGCCACTACCCCTGGAAATCTCTTACTTACCTCAACCGACTCTCAGAAATACCCTGACATTACCCCTGGAAATCCATTCCTTACCTCAACCCACTCTCAGAAATACCCCGCCCCTACCCCTGGAAATCCCTTCCTTACCTCAACCCACTCTCAGAAATACCCCCGCCCCTACCCCTGGAAATCCCTTCCTTACCTCAACCCACTCTCAGAAATGACTCGCCCCTACCCCTGGAAATCCCTTCCTTACCTCAACCCACTCTCAGAAATACCCCCGCCCCTACCCCTGGAAATCCCTTCCTTACCTCAACCCACTCTCAGAAATACCCCTCCACTACCCACGGAAATCCCTACCTTACCTCAACCCACTTTCAGAAATATCCCCGCCCCTTCCCCTGGAAATCTCTAACTTACCTCAACCCACTCTCAGAAATACCCCCAGCCCTACCACTGAAAATCTCTTCCTTACCTCAACCCACTCTCAGAAATTCTCCCGCCTCTACCCCTGGCAATCTCTTCCTTACCTCAACCCACTCTCAGAAATACCCCGCCCCTATCCCTGGAAATCCCTTCCTTACCTCAACCTACTCTCAGAAATATCCCCGCCCCTACCCCTGGAAATCCCTTCCCTACCTCAACCAACTCTCAGAAATAACCCCGACCCTACCCTGTAAATCCCTTCCTTACCTCAACCCACTCTCAGAAATACACCCGACCCTACCCCTGGAAATCCCTTCCTTACCTCAACCCACTCTCAGAAATATCCCCGCCCCTACCCCTGATAATTCCTTCCTTATCTCAACCCACTCTCAGAAATACCCCCGCCCCTACCCCTGGAAATCTCTTCCTTACCTCAACCCACTCTCAGAAATACCACGCCCCTACCCCTGGAAATCCCTTCCTTACCTCAACCCATTCTCAGAAATACCCACGCCCCTACCCCTCGAAATACATTCCTTACCTAAACCCACTCTCAGAGATACCCTGACCTTACCCCTGTAAATCCCTTCCTTACCTCAATCTACTCTCAGAAATACCACCGCCCCTACCCCTGAAAATCCCTTCCTTACCTCAATTAAGTCTCAGAAATACCCTCGCCCCTACCCCTGGAAATCCCTTCCTTACCTCAATTCACTCTCATAAATAACCCCGCCCCTACGCCTGGAAATCTCTTCCTTACCTCAACCGACTCTCAGAAAATAACCTGCCCCTACCCCTGGAAATCCCTTCCTTACCTCAACCCACTCTCAGAAATTCCCCCGCCCCTACCCCTGGAAATCTCTTCCTTACCTCAACCCACTCTCAGAAATACCCCGCCCCTACCCCTGGAAATCCCTTCCTTACCTCAACCCACTCTCAGAAATACCCGCGCCCCTACCCCTGGAAATCTCTTCCGTAACTCAACCCACTCTCAGAAATACCCCTGACCTTACGCCTAGAAATCCCTTTCTTACCTCTATCTACTCTCAGAAATACCGCCGCCCCTTCCCCTGGAAATCCCTTCCTTACCTCAATTTACTCTCAGAAATACCCCTGCCCCTACCCCTGGAAATCCCTTCCTTACCTCAACCCACTCTCAGAAATTCCCCCGCCCCTACCCCTGGAAATCTCTTCCTTACCTCAACCCACTCTCAGAAATACCCCGTCCCTACCCCTGGAAATCCCTTCCTTACCTCAACCCACTCTCAGAAATACCCCCGCCCCTACCCCTGGAAATCCCTTCCTTACCTCAACCCACTCTCAGAAATGACCCGCCCCTACCCCTGGAAATCCCTTCCTTACCTCAACCCACTCTCAGAAATACCCCCGCCCCTACCCCTGGAAATCCCTTCCTTACCTCAACCCACTCTCAGAAATACCCCCGCCACTACCCACGGAAATCCCTACCTTACCTCAACCCACTTTCAGAAATATCCCCGCCCCTACCCCTGGAAATCTCTTCCTTACCACAAACCACTCTCAGAAATACCCCCAGCCCTACCACTGAAAATCCCTTCCTTACCTCAACCCACTCTCAGAAATACCCCCGCCACTACCCACGGAAATCCCTACCTTACCTCAACCCACTTTCAGAAATATCCCCGCCCCTACCCCTGGAAATCTCTTCCTTACCTCAACCCACTCTCAGAAATACCCCCGCCCCTTCCCCTGGAAATCTCTTCCTTACCTCAACCCACTCTCAGAAATACCCCGCCCCTACCCCTGAAAATCCCTTCCTTACCTCAACCGACTCTCAGAAATACCCCTGACATTACCCCTGTAAATCCCTTCCTTACCTCAATCTACTCTCAGAAATACCACCGCCCCTACCCGTGGAAATCCCTTCCTTACCTCAATTTACTCTCAGAAATACCCCCGCCCCTACCCCTGGAAATCCCTTCCTTACCTCAACCCACTCTCAGAAATAACCCCGCCCCTACGCCTGGAAATCTCTTCCTTACCTCAACCGACTCTCAGAAAAAAAACCTGCGCCTACCCCTGGAAATCCCTTCCTTACCTCAACCCACTCTCAGAAATTCCCCCGCCCCTACCCCTGGAAATCTCTTCCTTACCTCAACCCACTCTCAGAAATACTCCGCCCCTGACCTTACCCCTAGAAATCCCTTTCTTACCTCTATCTACTCTCAGAAATACCACCGCCCCTACCCCTGGAAATCCCTTCCTCACCTCAATCTACTCTCAGAAATACCCCCGCCCCTACCCCTGGAAATACCTTCCTTACCTCAACCCACTCTCAGAAATACCACGCCCCTACCCCTGGAAATCCCTTCCTTACCTCAACTCACTCTCAGAAATACCCCCGCCCCTACCCCTGGAAATCTCTTCTTTACCTCAACCGACTCTCAGAAATACCCCTGCTCCTACCCCTGGAAATCCCTTCCTTACCTCAACCCACTATCAGAAATACCCCCGCTCCTACCCCGGGAAATCTCTTCCTTACCTCAACCCACTCTCAGAAATATCCCGCCGCTATCCCGGGAAAACCATTCCTAACCTCAACCCACTCTCAGAAATACCCCGCTCCTACCCCTGGAAATCCCTTCCTTACCTCAACCCACTCTCAGAAATACCCCCGCCCCTACCCCTGGAAATCCCTTCCTTACCTCAACCCACTCTCAGAAATGACCCGCCCCTACCCCCGGAAATCCCTTCCTTACCTCAACCAACTCTCAGAAATACCCCCGCCCCTACCCCTGGAAATCCCTTCCTTACCTCAACCCACTCTCAGAAATACCCCCGCCACAACCCACGAAAATCCCTACCTTACCTAAACCCACTTTCAGAAATATCCCCGCCCCTACCCCTGGAAATCTCTTCCTTACCTCAACCCACTCTCAGAATTACCCCCAGCCCTACCACTGAAAATCTCTTCCTTACCTCAACCCACTCTCAGAAATTCTCCCGCCTCTACCCCTGGAAATCTCTTCCTTACCTCAACCCACTCTCAGAAATACCCCGCCCCTATCCCTGGAAATACCTTCCTTACCTCAACCTACTCTCAGAAATACCCCGCCCCTACCCCTGGAAATCCCTTCCCTACCTCAACTAACTCTCAGAAATAACCCCGACCCTACCCCTGTAAATCCCTTCCTTACCTCAACCCACTCTCATAAATACACCCGACCCTACCCCTGGAAATCCCTTCCTTACCTCAACCCACTCTCAGAAATATCCCCGCCCCTACCCCTGATAATCCCTTCCTTATCTCAACCCACTCTCAGAAATACCCCCGAGCCTACCCCTGGAAATCTCTTTCTTACCTCAACCCACTCTCAGAAATACCACGCCCCTACCCCTGGAAATCCCTTCCTTACCTCAACCCATTCTCAGAAATACCCACGCCCCTACCCCTCGAAATACATTCCTTACCTCAACCCACTCTCAGAGATACCCCCGCTCTACACCTGGAAATCTCTTCCTTACCTCAACCCACTCTCAGAAATACCCCGCTCCTACCCCTGGAAATCCCTTCCTTACCTCAAATGACTCTCAGAAATACCCCTGCCCCTACCCCTGGAAATCCCTTCCTTACCTCAACCCACTCTCAGAAATTCCCCCGCCCCTTCCCCTGGAAATCTCTTCCATACATCAACCCACTCTCAGAAATACCCCGCCCCTACCCCTGAAAATCCCTTCCTTACCTCAACCCACTCTCAGAAATACCCCCGCCCCTACCCCTGGAAATCTCTTCCTTACCTCAACCGACTCTCAGAAATTCCCCTGACATTACCCCTGTAAATCCCTTCCTTACCTCAATCTACTCTTAGAAATACCACCGCCCCTACCCCTGGAAATCCCTTCCTTACCTCAATCTACTCTCAGAAAAACCCCGCCCCTACCCCTGGAAATCCCTTCCTTACCTCAACCCACTCTCAGAAATAACCCCGCCCCTACGCCTGGAAATCTCTTCCTTACCTCAACCGACTCTCGGAAAAAACTCTGCCCCTACCCCTGGAAATCCCTTCCTTACCTCAACCCACTCTCAGAAATTCCCCCGCCCCTACCCCTGGAAATCTCTTCCTTACCTCAACCCACTCTCAGAAATACCCCGCCCCTACCCCTGGAAATCCCTTCCTTACCTCAACCCACTCTCAGAAATACCCACGCCCCTACCCCTGGAAATCTCTTCCGTAACTCAACCCACTCTCAGAAATACCCCTGACCTTACCCCTAGAAATCCCTTTCTTACCTCTATCTACTCTCAGAAATAACACCGCCCCTACCCCTGGAAATCCCTTCTTCACCTCAATCTACTCTCAGAAATACCCCTGCCCCTACCCCTGGAAATCCCTTCCTTACCTCAACCCACTCTCAGAAATACCACGCCCCTACCCCTGGAAATCCCTTCCTTACCTCAACCCACTCTCAGAAATACCCCCACCCCTACCCCTGGAAATCTCTTCCTTACCTCAACCGACTCTCAGAAATACCCTTGCCCTTACCCCTGGAAATCCCTTCCTTACCTCAACCCACTATCAGAAATACCCCCGCCCCTACCCCGGGAAATCTCTTCCTTACCTCAACCCACTCTCAGAAATATCCCGCCCCTATCCCTGGAAATCCATCCCTTACCTCAACCCACATTCAGAAATACCCCGCCCCTACCCCTGGAAATCCCTTCCTTACCTCAACCCACTCTCAGAAATACCCCCGCCCCTACCCCTGGAAATCCCTTCCTTACCTCAACCCACTCTCAGAAATACCCCGCCCCTACCACTGGAAATCCCTTCCTTACCTCCACCCACTCTCAGAAATACCCCCGCCCCTACCCCTGGAAATCCCTTCCTTACCTCAACCCACTCTCAGAAATTTCCTCGCCCCTACCCCTGGAAATCTCTTCCTTACCACAACCCACTCTCAGAAATACCCCGCCCCTACCTCTGGAAATCCCTTCCTTACCTCAACCTACTCTCAGAAATACCCCCGCCCCTACCCCTGGAAATCCCTTCTTTACCTCAACCTACTCTCAGAAATAATCCCGCCCTACCCCTGGAAATCTCTTCCTTATCTCAACCCACTCCCAGAAATATCCCCACCCCTACCACTGAAAATCCCTTCCTTACCTCATCCCACTCTCAGAAATACCTTCGCCCCTACCCATGGAAATCCATTCCTTACCTCAACCCACTCTCAGAAATACCCCCGCCCCTACAACTGGAAATCTCTTCCCTACCTCAACCCACTCTCAGAAATACCTCCGCCCCTACCCGTGGAAATATCTTCCTTACCTCAACCCACTCTCAGAAATACCCCGCCCCTATCCCTGAAAATCCCTTCCTTACCTCACCCACTCTCAGAAATACTCCCGCCCCTACCCCTGGAAATCTCTTCCTTACCTCAATCGACTCTCAGAAATACCCCTGACCTTACCCCTGTAAATCTCTTCCTTACCTCAATCTACTCTCAGAAATACCACCGCCCCTACCCCTGGAAATCCCTTCCTTACCTCAATTTACTCTCAGAAATACCCTCGCCCCTACCCCTGGAAATCCCTTCCTTACCTCAATCCACTCTCAGAAATAACCCCGCCCCTACGCCTGGAAATCTCTTCCTTACCTCAACCGACTCTCAGAAAAACCCCTGCCCCTACCCCTGGAAATCCCTTTCTTACCTCATCCCACTCTCAGAAATTCCCCCGCCCCTACCCCTGGAAATCTCTTCCTTACCTCAACCCACTCTCAGAATAACCCCGCCCCAACCCCTGGAAATCCCTTCCTTACCTCAACCCACTCTCAGAAATACCCGCGCCCCTACCCCTGGAAATCTCTTCCGTAACTCAACCCACTCTCAGAAATACCCCTGACCTTACGCCTAGAAATCCCTTTCTTACCTCTATCTACTCTCAGAAATACCGCCGCCCCTACCCCTGGAAATCCCTTCCTTACCTCAATTTACTCTCAGAAATACCCTCGCCCCTACCCCTGGAAATCCCTTCCTTACCTCAATCCACTCTCAGAAAAAACCCCGCCCCTACGCCTGGAAATCTCTTCCTTACCTCAACCGACTCTCAGAAAAACCCCTGCCCCTACCCCTGGAAATCCCTTCCTTACCTCAACCCACTCTCAGAAATTCCCCCGCCCCTACCCCTGGAAATCTCTTTCTTACCTCAACCCACTCTCAGAAATACCCCGCCCCTACCCCTGGAAATCCCTTCCTTACCTCAACCCACTCTCAGAAATACCCGCGCCCCTACCCCTGGAAATCTCTTCCGTAACTCAACCCACTCTCAGAAATACCCCTGACCTTACCCCTAGAAATCCCTTTCTTACCTCTATCTACTCTCAGAAAAACCGCCGCCCCTACCCCTGGAAATCCCTTCCTTACCTCTATCTACTCTCAGAAATACCCCCGCCCCTACCCCTGGAAATCCCTTCCCCACCTCAACCCACTCTCAGAAATACCCCGCTCCTACCCCTGGAAATCCCTTCCTTACCTCAACCCACTCTCAGAAATACCCCCACCCCTACCCCTGGAAATCTCTTCCTTACCTCAACCGACTCTCAGAAATACCCCTGCCCTACCCCTGGAAATCCCTTCCTTACCTCAACCCACTATCAGAAATACCCCCGCCCCTACCCCGGGAAATCTCTTCCTTACCTCAACCCACTCTCAGAAATATCCCGCCCCTAGCCCTGAAAATCCATTCCTTACCTCAACCCACTCTCAGAAATACCCCGCTCCTACCCCTGGAAATCCCTTCCTTACCTCAACCCACTCTCAGAAATACCCCCGCTCCTAACCCTGGAAATCCCTTCCCTACCTCAACCGACTCTCGGAAATTCCCCGCCCCTACCCCTGGAAATCTCTTCCTTACCTCAACCCACTCTCAGAAATACCCCGCCCCTACCCCTTGAAATCCCTTCCTTACCTCAACCTACTATCAGAAATACCCCCGCCCCTACCCCTGGAAATCCCTTCTTTACCTCAACCTACTCTCAGAAATATCCCCGCCCCTACCTCTGGAAATCTCTTCCTTACCTCAACCCACTCTCAGAAATATCCCCACCCCTACCACTGAAAATCCCTTCCTTACCTCATCCCACTCTCAGAAATACCTTCGCCCCTACCCAAGGAAATCCATTCCTTACCTCAACCCACTCTCAGAAATTCCCCCGCCCCTACCCCTGGAAATCTCTTCCTTACCTCAACCCACTCTCAGAAATACCCCGCCCCTACCCCTGGAAATCCCTTCCTTACCTCAACCCACTCTCAGAAATACCCACGCCCCTACCCCTGGAAATCTCTTCCGTAACTCAACCCACTCTCAGAAATACCCCTGACCTTACCCCTAGAAATCCCTTTCTTACCTCTATCTACTCTCAGAAATAACACCGCCCCTACCCCTGGAAATCCCTTCTTCACCTCAATCTACTCTCAGAAATACCCCCGCCCCTACCCCTGGAAATCCCTTCCTTACCTCAACCCACTCTCAGAAATACCACGCCCCTACCCCTGGAAATCCCTTCCTTACCTCAACCCACTCTCAGAAATACCCCCACCCCTACCCCTGGAAATCTCTTCCTTACCTCAACCGACTCTCAGAAATACCCTTGCCCTTACCCCTGGAAATCCCTTCCTTACCTCAACCCACTATCAGAAATACCCCCGCCCCTACCCCGGGAAATCTCTTCCTTACCTCAACCCACTCTCAGAAATATCCCGCCCCTATCCCTGGAAATCCATCCCTTACCTCAACCCACATTCAGAAATACCCCGCCCCTACCCCTGGAAATCCCTTCCTTACCTCAACCCACTCTCAGAAATACCCCCGCCCCTACCCCTGGAAATCCCTTCCTTACCTCAACCCACTCTCAGAAATACCCCGCCCCTACCACTGGAAATCCCTTCCTTACCTCCACCCACTCTCAGAAATACCCCCGCCCCTACCCCTGGAAATCCCTTCCTTACCTCAACCCACTCTCAGAAATTTCCTCGCCCCTACCCCTGGAAATCTCTTCCTTACCACAACCCACTCTCAGAAATACCCCGCCCCTACCTCTGGAAATCCCTTCCTTACCTCAACCTACTCTCAGAAATACCCCCGCCCCTACCCCTGGAAATCCCTTCTTTACCTCAACCTACTCTCAGAAATAATCCCGCCCTACCCCTGGAAATCTCTTCCTTATCTCAACCCACTCCCAGAAATATCCCCACCCCTACCACTGAAAATCCCTTCCTTACCTCATCCCACTCTCAGAAATACCTTCGCCCCTACCCATGGAAATCCATTCCTTACCTCAACCCACTCTCAGAAATACACCCGCCCCTACAACTGGAAATCTCTTCCCTACCTCAACCCACTCTCAGAAATACCTCCGCCCCTACCCGTGGAAATATCTTCCTTACCTCAACCCACTGTCAGAAATACCCCGCCCCTATCCCTGAAAATCCCTTCCTTACCTCACCCACTCTCAGAAATACTCCCGCCCCTACCCCTGGAAATCTCTTCCTTACCTCAATCGACTCTCAGAAATACCCCTGACCTTACCCCTGTAAATCTCTTCCTTACCTCAATCTACTCTCAGAAATACCACCGCCCCTACCCCTGGAAATCCCTTCCTTACCTCAATTTACTCTCAGAAATACCCTCGCCCCTACCCCTGGAAATCCCTTCCTTACCTCAATCCACTCTCAGAAATAACCCCGCCCCTACGCCTGGAAATCTCTTCCTTACCTCAACCGACTCTCAGAAAAACCCCTGCCCCTACCCCTGGAAATCCCTTTCTTACCTCATCCCACTCTCAGAAATTCCCCCGCCCCTACCCCTGGAAATCTCTTCCTTACCTCAACCCACTCTCAGAAATACCCCGCCCCAACCCCTGGAAATCCCTTCCTTACCTCAACCCACTCTCAGAAATACCCGCGCCCCTACCCCTGGAAATCTCTTCCGTAACTCAACCCACTCTCAGAAATACCCCTGACCTTACGCCTAGAAATCCCTTTCTTACCTCTATCTACTCTCAGAAATACCGCCGCCCCTACCCCTGGAAATCCCTTCCTTACCTCAATTTACTCTCAGAAATACCCTCGCCCCTACCCCTGGAAATCCCTTCCTTACCTCAATCCACTCTCAGAAAAAAACCCCGCCCCTACGCCTGGAAATCTCTTCCTACCTCAACCGACTCTCAGAAAAACCCCTGCCCCTACCCTGGAAATCCTTCCTTACCTCAACCCACTCTCAGAAATTCCCCGCCCCTACCCCTGGAAATCTCTTTCTTACCTCAACCCACTCTCAGAAATACCCCGCCCTCTACCCTGGAAATCCCTTCCTTACCTCAACCCACTCTCAGAAATACCCGCGCCCCTACCCCTGGAAATCTCTTCCGTAACTCAACCCACTCTCAGAAATACCCCTGACCTTACCCTAGAAATCCCTTTCTTACCTCTATCTACTCTCAGAAAAACCGCCGCCCTACCCCTGGAAATCCCTTCCTTACCTCTATCTACTCTCAGAATACCCCCGCCCCTACCCCTGGAAATCCCTTCCCCACCTCAACCCACTCTCAGAAATACCCCGCTCCTACCCCTGAAATCCCTTCCTTACTCAACCCACTCTCAGAAATACCCCCACCCCTACCCCTGGAAATCTCTTCCTTACCTCAACCGACTCTCAGAAATACCCCTGCCCTACCCCTGGAAATCCCTTCCTTACCTCAACCCACTATCAGAAATACCCCCGCCCCTACCCCGGGAAATCTCTTCCTTACCTCAACCCACTCTCAGAAATATCCCGCCCCTAGCCCTGAAAATCCATTCCTTACCTCAACCCACTCTCAGAAATACCCCGCTCCTACCCTGGAAATCCTTCCTTACCTCAACCCACTCTCAGAAATACCCCCGCTCCTAACCCTGGAAATCCCTTCCCTACCTCAACCGACTCTCAGAAATTCCCCGCCCCTACCCCTGGAAATCTCTTCCTTACCTCAACCCACTCTCAGAAATACCCGCCCCTACCCCTTGAAATCCCTTCCTTACCTCAACTACTATCAGAAATACCCCCGCCCTACCCCTGGAAATCCCTTCTTTACCTCAACCTACTCTCAGAAATATCCCCGCCCTACCTCTGGAAATCTCTTCCTTACCTCAACCCACTCTCAGAAATATCCCCACCCCTCACCTACTCTTCTTACCTCTCTCACTCTCAGAAATACCTTCGCCCTACCAGAATCAGATCCTTACCTCAACCCACTCTCAAATACCCCCGCCCCTACGACTGGAAATCTCTTCCCTACCTCAACCACTCTCAGAAATACCCCCGCCCCTACCCGCGGAAATATCTTCCTTACCTCAACCCACTCTCAGAAATACCCCCGCCCCTACAACTGGAAATCTCTTCCCTACCTCAACCCACTCTCAGAAATACCCCGCCCCTACCCGTGGAAATATCTTCCTTACCTCAACCCACTCTCAGAAATACCCAGCCACTACCCCTGGAAATCCCTTCCTTACTTCAACCCACTCTCAGAAATACCCCGCCCCTACCCCTGGAAATCCCTTCCTTACATCAACCCATTCTCAGAAATACCCCGCCCTACCCCTGGAAATCCATTCCTTACCTCATCCCACTTGAAGAATCTTAAAAATAACCCCCACTCCTGGATTTTTTCTTTTTAAATACACCTCCCTGGAAAAACGTTTCTTCAGACGTCCCCCACTCCCACCCTTAAATCCGCAAAATACCCCTAGAATTTTTTCTCAAAATATGCCCCCCCCCCCCCCCACCTCCCTGGAAGTCCTTTCTTTACCTGCGTCCCCTTAAACAATCTGATATATACCCCGCTGCATTTATTTTTAAAAACACCCCCAGGAAAAAGTTTCTTCAGACCACTCATGGAAAATCCGCAAAATATCCCTTGATTTTTTTCTCAAAAATACCCCCCCCCCTCCCCCCCCCCCCCCCCCCACTGGAAATCCTACCTTACCTCCAACCCCTAAAAAAATCTTAAAAATACCCTCGTGGATGTT
>JAWPHD010026038.1:0-14427 GCA_037043455.1 Cyrtodaria siliqua | reverse complement strand
AATATATAGTGCGTAACAACGGAATATATATGTGTTAGAACGGAATTATATATGTGTAAGAACGGAATATGTACGTGGTAAGAACTGAATATATATGTTGTAAGAACTGAATATATATGCGTAAGAACTGAATATATATGCGTAAGAACGGAGATATATATGTGTAAGAGACGGGAATGATATATGTGTAAGAACGGAATATATTACGTGAAAGAACGGAATATATATGTGTAAGAACGGAATATATATGTGTATATATGTGTAATGTACGGAATATATATGTGTAAGAACTGAATATATATGTGTAAGAACTGAATATATACGTGTAGATAGCTGAATATATATGCGTAAGAACTGAATATATATGAGGTAAGAACGGAATATATATGCTGTAAGAACGGAATATATTTGTGTATAGAACGGGAGATATGGTACGTGAAAGAACGGAATATATATGGGGTAAGAACTGAATATATATGCGTAAAACTGAATATGCATGCGTAAGAACTGAACATATAGTGTGTAATAAATGAATAGATTGCGTAAGAACTGAATATATATGTGTAAGAACGGAATATATATGTGTAGAGGAACGGAATATATATGTGTAAGAACGGAATATATATGTGTAAGAACGGAATATATATGTGTAAGAACGGAATATATACGTGTAAGAACGGAATATATATGTGTAAGAACGGAATATATATTTGTAAGAACTGAATATATATGTGTAAGAAACTGAATATATATGTGTAAGAACTGAATATGTATGTGTAAGAACTGAATATATGTGTGTAAGAGCTGAATATATATGCGTAAGAACTGAATATATATGAGTAATGAACGGAATATATATGTGTAAGAACGGAATATATATGTGTAAGAACGGAATATATATGCGTAAGAACTGAATATATATGTGTAAGAACGGAATATATATGTGTAAGAACGGAATGATATATGTGTATATATGTGTAAGAACGGAATATATATTTGTGTAAGAACTGAATATATATGTGGTAAGAACTGAATATATATGCGTAAGAACGGAGATATATATGCTTAAGAACGCAATATATATGCGTTAATAACGGAATATATATATGGTAGTATGAACGGAATATATATGTGTATATATGTGTAAGAACGGAATATATATGTGTATATATGTGTAAGTACGGAATATATATGTGTAAGAACTGAATATATATGTGTAACAACTGAATATATACGTGTAATAGCTGAATATATATGCGTAAGAACTGAATATATATGCGTAAGAAAGGAATATATATGTGTAAGAACGGAATATATATGTGTAAGAACGGAATATGTACGTGGAAAGGGACGGAATATATATGGGGTAAGAACTGAATATATATGGGTAAAACTGAATATGCATGCGTAAGAACTGAACATAGTATGTGTAAGAAATGAATATATATGCGTAAGAACTGAATATATATGTGTAGAGAACGGAATATATGATGTGTAAGAACGGAATATATATGTGTAAGAACGGAATATAAACGTGTAATAACGGAATATATATGTGTATAGAACGGAATATATATTTTGTAAGAACTGAATATATATTGTGTAAGAAACTGAATATATATGTGTAATGAACTGAATATGTATGTGTAGAGAACTGAATATATGTGTGTAAGAGCTGAATACATATGCGTAAGAACTGGAATATATATGCGTAAGAACGGAATATATATGTGTAGAGAACGGAATATATATTGTGTAAGAACGGGAATATATATGTGTAAGAACGGAATATATATGTGTATATATGTGTAAGATACGGAATATATAGTGTGTAAGAACTGAATATATATGTGTAGAGAACTGAATATATATGCGTAAGAACGGAATATATATGCGTATGAACGGAATATATATGCGTAATAACGGAATATGTAAGAACGGAATATATATGTGTAAGAACGCAATATATAGTTGCGTAAGAACTGAATATATATGCGTAAGGAACGGAATATATATGCGTAAGAACTGAACATATATGCGTAAGAACGGAATATATATGGTGTAAGAACGGAATATATATGTGTAGAGAACTGAATATATGTGTAAGAATATATATGGCGTAGGAGACGGGAAGTAGTATATGTGTAAGAACGGAACATATTATGCGTAAGAACGGTACATATATGCGAAAGAACGGAATATATATGTGTAAGAACGGAATATATACGTGTAAGAACGGAATATATATGTGTAAGAACTGAATATATATTTGTAAGAACTGAATATATATGTGTAAGAAACTGAATATATATGCGTAATAACTGAATATTTATGCGTAAGAACGGAATAGTATATGCGAAAGAACGGAATATATATGTGTATAGAACGGAATATATACGTGTAAGAACGGAATATATATGTGTGTATAGAACTGAATATATAGTTTGTAAGAACTGAATATATATTGTGTAAGAAACTGTGAATATATATGTGTGTAAGGAACTGAATATATTATGGTGTAAGAACTGGAATATGTATGTGTAAGAACTGAATATATGAGTGTAGAGAGCTGAATATATATGCGTAAGAACTGAATATATATGCGTAAGAACGGAATATATATTGTGTAAGAACGGAGATATAGTATGTGTAAGAACGGAATATGTACGTGAATAGAACGGAATATAGTATGTGTAGTTAGAACGGAATATATATGTGTATTATATGTGTAAGAACGGAATATATATGTGTATAGAACTGAATTATATATGTGTAGAGTGAACTGAATATATATGTGTAAGAAGCTGAATATATATGGCGTACGAACTGAATATAGTATGCGTAAGAACGGAATATATATGTTGTAAGAACTGAATATATATGTGTAAGAACGGATATATGTAGTCGTGAACGAACGGAATATATATGTTGTATGAACGGAATATATATGGTATATATGTGTTAGAACGGAATATATATGTTGTAAGAACTGAATATATATGCGTAAGAACTGAATATATATGTGTAGAGAAATGAATATATATATGTGTAGAGAACTGAATATATATTGTGTAAGAACCGAATATATATGTGTAAGAACAGATATTATATGTTGTAGAGAACGGAATATATATGTGTAAGAAACTGGAATTATATATGTGTAGAGAACTGAATATATATGTGTAGAGGAACTGGAATAGTATATGCGTAATAACTGACTATATATGAGTAAGAACTGAATATATATGCGAAAGAACTAAATATTATGCGTAAGAACTGAATGTATATGCGTAGAGAACTGAATATATATGCGTAGAGAACGGGAATATATATGTGTATAGAACTGAGATAGTATATGTGTAAGAAACGAATATATACGTGTAAGAACGGAGATATATATGTGTATAGAACGGAATATGATGTGTATATGTGGTAAGTACGGAATATATATGTGTAAGAACTGAGATATATATGTGTAGTAGAACTGAATATATACGTGTGATAGAGCTGAACATATATGCGTAAGAACTGAATATATATGCGTAAGAACGGAATATTGTATGTTGTAAGAACGTGAATATTATTTGTGTAAGAACGGAATATGTACGTGAAAGAACGGAATATATATTGTAAGAGACGGAATAGTATATGTGTATATAGGGTGTATAGAACGGAATATATATTGTAGAGAAGTGAATATATATGTGTAAGGTACTGAATATATATGCGTAAGGAACGTGAATATATATGTGGTAGTGAACGGATAGATATTGTGTAAGTAACGGAATATATTGTGATTAGAACGGAGTTATAGTGTTGGTAGATACTGAATAGTATAGTGTGTAAGAACTGATATATTAGTGTGTAAGATCATGAATATTATGTGTGTATAGAACTGATATATATTATTGTAGAGAACTGAATATATATGTGTAGAGATCTGAATATATATGCGTAAGGAACTGAATATAGTATGCGTAAGAACGGATTATTTAGTGTATCGTGATTATAGGGAGGTAGACGAATATAAGTGTAAGTTAAGGATAGCGGAGGATTATAGGAGTTGTGGGTATAACGAATTATAGTTGTAGATGTGATTATATTGTTTGGGTAGTAACGTGATTATATAGTGGTAAGATAAGGGATAGTATAGTGTTGTAGGTACGGATTATGAGTTGTGGAGGTAGTACTGATTATATTGTAGATGTTATTTATAGTGGTTGACTGGTTGATTTAGTGTATGATATATAGGATTGTGTAGGACTGTATATATGTTGTGTTAAGTTATTGGTAGTTAGGGGATTAGTTTATAGTTTGGGTTGAGATTAGAGTTGTTGATAAAGATGTTGAGTAATAGTGATTCTAGGGAGTGTAGTTTCGTGAGGTTTGTACTATTTATACGTTACGAGATATTGTTCGTTTTTACGACATAGTATATTGTCTTCGAGGCGTGTATTAAACAGTAGTTGATATGTCGTTCTGTACACATATATATTCTGTTCTTACACTTATATATTGTCAGTTCTTACTATTATTGATTCAGTTCTTATACATATAGTATTAGTTCAGTTGCTTACACATTAGTATATTCAGGTTCGTACACAGATATATGCCTGTTCTTACACTATATATTCCGTTTCTTACACATATATATTCAGTTCTTACATAGTATATTTCACTTCTTACACATATATAGTTCCGTTATTACACATATTGAGTATTGCCGTTCTTACTACGTACAGTATTCCAGTTCTTACACATATATAGTTCCGTTATTACATATATATATTCCGTTCTTACGCATATATATTTCAGTTCTTACGCATATATATGTCAGTTCTTACACATATATATGTCAGTGTTCTTACAAATATAGTAGTTCAGTTGTCTTACACATATATATTATGTTCTTACTACATATATAATTCAGTTCTTACACATATATATTCAGTTCTTACACATATATATTCCGTTCTTACACATATATATTCCGTTCTTACACATATATATTCCGTGTCTTACACATATAGTAGTTTCCGTTCTTACGCATATATATTCAGTTCTTACACATATATATTCACTTCTTACACATATATATCGTCAGTTCTTACACATATATACACATATATATTTCCGTTCTTACACATATAGTATGCCGTTCTTTCACGTACATATTCCGTTCTTACACATATATAGTTCCGTTCTTACACATACATATTCCGTTCTTACGCATATATATTCAGTTCTTACGCATATATGTTTCAGCTCTTACACGTATATAGTTCAGTTCTTACACATATATATTTCAGTTCTTACACATATAGTATTCCGTACTTACACATATATACACATATATATTCCGTTCTTACACATATATAGTTCCGTTCTTACACGTATATAGTTCCGTTCTTACACATATATTATTTCAGTTCTTACACATATATATTCCGTTCTTGACGCATATATATTCAGTTCTTACGCATATACATTTCAGTTCTTACGCATATATATTTAGTTCTTTCGGCATATATATTCAGTTTCTTACTCATATATAGTTCAGTTATTACGCATATATATTCAGTTCTTACACATATATATTCAGTTCTTACACATATATAGTTCCGTTTTTACACATATATATTCCGTTCTTACACATATATATTCTGTTCTTACACATATATATTCGTTCTTACAAATATATATTCAGTTCTTACACATATATATATTCAGTTTCTTACACATATATATTCAGTTCTTACGCATATATATTCAGTTCTTAAACATATATATTCCGGTTCTAACACATATATACACATATATATTCCGTTCGGTTCTTAAACATATATATTCCGTTCGTTCACGTACATATTCCGTTCTTACACATATATATTCTGTTCTTACACATATATATTCCGTTCTTACGCATATATATTCAGTTCGTACGCATATATATTCAGCTCTTACACATATATATGTCAGTTTCTTACACATATATATTCAGTTCTTACACATATATATATTCCGTTCTTACACATATATACACATATATATTCCGTTCTTACACATATATATTCCGTTCTTTCACGTACATATTCCGTTCTTACACATATATAGTTCCGTTCTTACACATATATATTCCGTTCTTACGCATATATATTCAGTTCTTACGCATATATATTCAGCTCTTACACTCATATATTCAGTTCTTACACAGTACATATTCAGTTCTTACACATATATATTCAGTTTCTTACACATATATATTCAGTTTCTTACACATATATATTCAGTTCTTACAAATATATATTCAGTTCTTACACATATATATTCCGTTCTTACACGTATATATTCCGTTCTTACACATATATATTCCGTTCTTTCGCATATATATTCCGTTCTTACGCATAAATATTCAGTTATTACGCATATATATTCAGTTTCTTACACATATATATTCAGTTCTTACAATTATATATTCAGTTCTTACACATATATATTCCGTTCTTACACGTATATATTCCGTTCTTACACATATATATTCCGTTCTTTCGCATATATGTACCGTTCTTACGCATATATGTTCCGTTCTTACACATATATATTCCGTTCCTACGCATATATATTCTTACACATATATTCAGTTCTTACACATATATATTCCGTTCTTACACATATATATTCCGTTCTTACGCATATATGTTCAGGTTCTTACGCATATATATTCCGTTCTTACGCATATATATTCAGTTTCTTACGCATATATATTGCGTTCTTACACATATATATTCCGTTCTTACATATTCCGTTATTACGCATATATATTCCGTTCTTACGCATATATATTCCGTTCTTACGCATATATATTCAGTTCTTACACATATATATTCAGTTCTTACACATATATATTCCGTTCTTACACATATATACACATATATATTCCGTTCTTACACATATATATTTCCGTTCTTACACATATATATTCCGTTCTTACACATATATATTCCGTTCTTACGCATATATATTCAGTTCTTACGCATATGTATTCAGCTCTTACACACATATATTCAGTTCTTACACATACAGTATTCAGTTCTTACACATATATATTCAGTTTCTTACACATATATATTCAGTTCTTACAAATATATATTCCGTTCTTACACATATATATTGCCGTTATTACACGTTTATATTCCGTTCTTACACATATATATTCCGTTCTTACACATATATATTCCGTTCTTACACATATATATTCAGTTCTTACGCATATATATTCATTTCTTACACATAGTATGTTCAGTTTCTTACGCATGCATATTCAGTTTTACCCATATATATTCAGTTCTTACCCATATATATTCCGTCCTTTCACGTACATATTCCGTTCTTACACATATATATTCCGTTCTTACACATATATAGTTCCTTTCTTACGCATATATATTCAGTTCTTACGCATATATATTCAGCTATTACACGTATATATTCAGTTGTTACACATATATATTCAGTTCTTACACATATATATTCCGTACTTACACATATATACACATATATATTCCGTTCTTACACATATATACACATATATAGTTTCCGTTCTTACATATATATGATTCCGTTATTACGCATATATATTGCGTTCTTAAGCATATAGTATTCCGTTCTTACGCATATATATTCAGTTCTTACACATATATATTCAGTTCTTACAAATATATATTCCGTTCTTACACATATATACACATATATATTCCGTTCTTACACATATATAGTTCCGTTCTTACACATATATATTCAGTTCTTACGCATATATATTCCGTTCTTACACATATATATTCCGTTCTTACACATATATATTCCGTTCTTACTCATATATATTCAGTTTCTTACGCATATATATTCAGCTCTTACACACATATATTCAGTTCTTACACATACATATTCAGTTCTTACACATATATATTCAGTTTCTTACACATATATATTCAGTTCTTACAAATATATATTCCGTTCTTACACATATATATTCCGTTCTTACACGTATATATTCCGTTCTTACACATATATATTCCGTTCTTACACATATATATTCCGTTCTTACACATATATATTCCGTTCTTACACATATATATTCCGTTCTTACACATATATATTCAGTTCTTACGCATATATATTCATTTATTACACATATATGTTCAGTTCTTACGCATGCATATTCAGTTTTTACGCATATATATTCAGTTCTTACCCATATATATTCCGTTCTTTCACGTACATATTCCGTTCTTACACATATATATTCCGTTCTTACAGATATATATTCCGTTCTTACTCATATATATTCAGTTCTTACGCATATATATTCAGCTATTACACGTATAGTTCAGTTCTTACACATATATATTCAGTTCTTACACATATATATTCCGTACTTACACGATATATACACATATATATTCCGTTCTTACACATATATATTCCGTTCTTTCACGTATATATTCCGTTCTTACACATATATATTCCGTGTCTTACACATATTATATTCCGTTCTTACGCATATATATTCAGTTCTTACGCATATATATTCAGTTCTTACACATATATATTCAGTTCTTACACGTACATATTCCGTTCTTACACATATATATTCCGTTCTTACACATATATATTCCGTTGTTACGCATATATATTTTCTTACGAATATATATTCAGTTCTTACACATATATATTCCGTTCTTACACATATATATTCAGTTGTTACACATATATATTCAGTTCTTACACATATATACTCCGTACTTACACATATATACACATATATTCCGTTCTTACACATATATATTCCGTTCTTTCACGTACATATTCGTTCTTACACATATATATTCCGTTCTTACGCATATATATTCAGTTCTTACGCATATATATTCAGTTCTTACACATATATATTCCGTTCTTAACATATATATTCAGTGTTACACATATATTCAGTTCTAACACATATATATTCCGTACTTACACATATATACAAATATATTCCGTTCTTACACATATATATTCCGTTCTTTCACGTACATATTCCGTTCTTACACATATATATTCCGTTCTTACACATATATATTCCGTTTCTTACGCATATATATTCAGTTCTTACGCATATATATTCAGTTCTTACGCCTATATATTCAGCTCTTACACATATATATTCCGTTCATACACATATATATTTCCGTTCTTTCGCATATATATTCAGTTCTTACGCATATATATTCAGTTCTTACACATATATATTCCGTCTTACACATATATATTCAGTTGTTACACATATATATTCAGTTCTTACACATATATATTCGTATTTACACATATATACACATATATATTCCGTTCTTACACATATATATTCCGTTCTTTTACATACATATTCCGTTCTTACACATATATATTCCGTTCTTACACATATATATCCGTTCTTACGCATATATATTCAGTTCTTACGCATATATATTCAGTTCTTACGCCTATATATTCAGCTTTACACATAGATATTCACTTCTTACACATAGATATTCACTTCTTACACATATATATTCAGTTCTTACAAGTACATATTCCGTTCTTACACATATATATTCCGTTCTTACACATATATATTCCGTTCTTACGCATATATATTCAGTGCTTACGCATATATATTCAGTCTTTACACATATATATTCCGTTCTTACACATATATATTCCGTTCTTACACATATATATTCAGTTCTTACACATATATATTCCGTTCTTACACATATAAATTCCGTTCTTACACATATATATTCCGTTCTTACACATATATATTCCGTTCTTACACGTATATATTCCGTTCTTACACATATATATTCCGTTCTTACACATATATATTCCGTTCTAACGCATATATATTCAGTTCTTACGCATATATATTCAGTTCTTACGCATATATATTCAGTTCTTTCGCATATATATTCAGTTCTTACTCATATATAGTCAGTTATTACGCATATTATATTCAGTTCTTACACATATATATTCAGTTTCTTACACATATATATTCCGTTTTTACACATATATATTCCGTTCTTACACATATATATTCTGTTCTCTACACATATATAATTCCGTTCTTACACATATATATTCCGTTCTTACACATATATACACATATATATTCCGTTCTTACACATATATATTCCGTTCTTTCACGTACATATTCCGTTCTTACACATATATATTCCGTTCTTACACATATATATTCCGTTCTTACGCATATATATTCAGTTCTTACGCATATATATTCAGCTCTTACACATATATATTCAGTTCTTACACATATATATTCAGTTCTTTACACATATATATTCCGTTCTTACACATAAATACACATATATATTCCGTTCTTACACATATATATTCAGTTCTTTCACGTACATATTCCGTTCTTACACATATATATTCCGTTCTTACACATATATATTCCGTTCTTACGCATATATATTCAGTTCTTATGCATATATTATTCAGCTCTTACACACATATATTCAGTTCTTACACATACATATTCAGTTCTTACACATATATATTCAGTTTCTTACACATATATATTCAGTTCTTACAAATATATATTCCGTTCTTACACATATATATTCCGTTTCTTACACGTATATATTCCGTTCTTACACATACATATTCCGTTCTTACACATATATATTCCGTTCTTACACATATATATTCCGTTCTACACATATATATTCCGTTCTTACACATATATATTCAGTTCTTACGCATATATATTCATTTCTTACACATATATGTTCAGTTCTTACGCATGCATATTCAGTTTTACGCATATATATTCAGTTCTTACCCATATATATTCAGTTCTTACACATATATATTCAGTTCTTACACATACATATTCAGTTCTTACACATATATATTCAGTTCTTACACATATATATTCAGTTCTTACACATATATATTCCGTTCTTACACATATATATTCAGTTCTTACACATATATATTCAGTTCTTACACATATATAATCAGTTCTTACACATATATATTCCGTTCTTACACATATATATGCCGTTCTTACACATATATATTCCGTTCTTACACATATTTATTCAGTTTTTATGCATATATTTTTAGTTCTTACCCATATATATTCAGTTCTACACATATATATTCAGTTCTTACACATACATATTCAGTTCTTACACATATATATTCAGTTTTTACACATATATATTCCGTTCTTACACATATATATTCCGTTCTTACACATATATATTCCGTTCTTACACGTATATATTCCGTTCTTACGCATATATATTCCGTACTTACGCATATATATTCCGTTCTTACGCATATATATTTCGTTCTTACGCATATATATTCCGTTCCTACGCAATTATATTCCGTTCTTACGGATATATATTCAGTTCTTACGCATATATATTCCGTTCCTACGCATATATATTCAGTTCTTACGCATATATATTCCGTTCTTTCGCATATATATTCGATCTTACGCATAAATATTCAGTTATTACGCATATATATTCAGTTCTTACACATATATGTTCCGTTCTTACGCATATATGTTCCGTTCTTACACATATATATTCCGTTCCTACGCATATATATTCTTACACATATATTCCGTTCTTACACATATATATTCAGTTCTTACACATATATATTCCGTTCTTACACATATATATTCCGTTCTTACGCATATATGTTCAGTTCTTACGCATATATATTCCGTTCTTACGCATATATATTCAGTTCTTACGCATATATATTGCGTTCTTACACATATATATTCCGTTCTTACATATATATATTTCCCGTTATTACGCATATATATTGCGTTCTTATGCATACATATCCGTTCTTACGCATATATATTCAGTTCTTACGCATATACGTTCAGTTATTACACATATATGTTCAGTTCTTACGCATATATGTTCAGTTCTTATGCATACATAATCAGTTCTTACGCATATATATTCAGTTCTTACTTATATATATTCAGTTCTTACGCATACATATTCAGTTCTTACGCAAATATATTCAGTTCTTACGCATATATGTTCAGTTCTTACGCATATATATTCAGTTCTTACTAATATATGTTCAGTTCTTACGCATATATATTCAGTTCTTACGCATATATATTCCGTTCTTACACATATATATTCCGTTCTTACGCATATATATTCTTACACATATATTCCGTTCTTACACATATATATTCAGTTCTTACACATGTATTTTCCGTTCTTACACATACATATTCCGTTCTTACACATTTATATTCCGTTCTTACACATATATATTCCATTCTTACACATATATATTACGTTCTTACACATATATATTTCGTTCTTACACATATATACTCCGTTCTTACACATATATATTCCGTTCTTACACAAACATATTCCTTTCTTACACATATATATTCCGTTCTTACGTATATATATTCAGTTCTTACGCATAATATATTCAGTTCTTAAGCATATATGTTCAGTTCTGACGCATATATGTTCAGTTCTTACGCATATATATTCAGTTCTTACGCATATATTCAGTCTTACGCAATATATATTCAGTTCTCTTACGCATATATATTCAGTTCTTACGCATATATTTTCAGTTCTTACGCATATATATTCAGTTCTTACGCATATATATTCAGTTCTTAAGCATATATATTCAGTTCTTACACATATATATACAGTTTTAAGCATATATATTCAGTTCTTACGCATATATATTCAATATATTCAGTTCTTACGCATATATATTCAGTTCTTACGCATATATATTCAGTTCTTACGCATATATATTCATTTCTTACACATATATTTTCCGTTCTTACACGTATATATTCCGTTCTTACATGTATATATTCCGTCTTACACATATATATTCCATTCTTACACATATATATTCCGTTCTTACACATATATGTACCGTTCTTAAACATATATATTCAGTTCTTACGCATATATATTCAGTTCTAACGCATATATATTCAGTTCTTAAGTATATATATTCAGTTCTTACACATATTTATTCAGTTCTTACGCATATATATTCAGTTCTTACTCATATATTCAATTTTTACACATATATATTCAGTTCTTACACATATATATTCAGTTCTTACTCATATATATTCCGTTCTTACACATATATATTCCGTTCTTACGCATATATATTCTTACACATATATTTCGTTCTTACACATATATATTCAGTTCTTACACATATATATTCCGCTCTTACACATATATATTCCGTTCTTACACATTCCGTTCTTACACATATATATTCTGTTCTTACGCATATATATTCAGTTCTTACGCATATATATTCAGTTTTACACATATATATACAGTTTTACGCATATATATTCAGTTCTTACGCATATATGTTCAGTTCTTACGCACATTTATTCAGTTCTTACGCATATATATTCAATTCTTACGCATATATATTCAGTTCTTACGCATATATATTCAGTTCTTACGCATATATTTCAGTTCTTACGCATATATATTCATTTCTTACACATATATGTTCCGTTCTTACACGTATATATTCCGTTTTTACATGTATATATTAGGTTCTTACACATATATATTCCGTTCTAACACATATATATTCTGTTCTTACACATATATATTCCATTCTTACACGTATATATTCCGTTCTTACACATATTTATTCCGTTCTTACACATATATATTCCGTTCTTACACATATATTCCGTTCTTACGCATATATATTCCGTTCTTTCGCATATATATTCAGTTTTACGCATATATATTCAGTTCTTACTCATATATATTCAGTTTTTACACATATATATTCAGTTCTTACACATATATATTCAGTTCTTATGCATATATATTCCGTTCTTACACATATATATTCCGTTCTTACGCATATATATTCTTATACATATATTCCGTTCTTACACATATATATTCCGTTCTTACACATATATATTCCGTTCTTACACATATATATTCCGTTCTTACACATTCCGTTCTTACACATATATATTCCGTTCTTATGCATATATATTCAGTTCTTACGCATATATATTCAGTTCTTACACATATATATACAGTTTTACGCATATATATTCAGTTCTTACGCATATATATCAGTTCTTACGCATATATATTCAGTTCTTACGCATATATATTCAGTTCTTACGCATATATATTGAATTCTTACTCATATATATTCAGTTCTAACGCATATATATTCAGTTCTTAAGATATATATTCAAGTCTTACACATATATATTCAGTTCTTACACATATATATTCCGTTCTTACACATATATATTCAGTTCTTACACATACATATTCC
>JAWPHD010026037.1:0-14429 GCA_037043455.1 Cyrtodaria siliqua | reverse complement strand
ACCCGCATACTGTTTACATAAAACATTATCTGCATTAAATCTTTCCCTTTATATATAGCATACGTGTTGTTTCTCGTTTGTATTAGCTTAATTGAAATTGATTAATTCTGTTTCATCATGTAGACATTTCAATTAATATTCAATAGAATACACAATATTCAGAATTAACCGTACCTTGCTGTTGTTGTTACCTTTAGCTATGTAAATTGGATCCATGTGCTTAATGTTTTGATTTGGTTTAGTAGTCTTGTTACATAAATTACTAATACTGAATAATTAAATTGTGCTCGGAAATCTGTCAACATGCATGTATTGAAAGTGAGGACTTTTAAAGAAACTAACTCTCCAAATAACAGCAAAATTAAACTAAACAAGAGGTCAATAATCTTGAAGCTCTACTTGCAGGTTCTGAAAGCTAGATCAGCATTCCTGTGAAGTTTCATGAAAATCTGTCAAGTAGTTTCGGAGTAGTCGTTACAAGTTTTTATATATAACTCTATGTAAACAAAGATGGCCACTGGCAACAATGTTTAATGTCGAATCAAAATAATTTTCAACAAGGATCAACAGGTTTTGCTAGGATCAACCAAACATCAAGAGCAACATTCCTGTTAAATTCCATGAAAATATGTCAAGTAGTTTCAGATGAGTAGTCGCTACAGGTTTTTACTATATAACTCTATGTAAACAAAGATTGCCGCTGGCAGCCATGTTTAATGTCGAATCAAAATGGTTTTCGACAAGGACCAACATCATGTCATGCTGATCATTTTAGAAAAAAGTCCCATATCAATATCATTTACAGTTTTTAAGAAGTAGTCGCTACAAACTTTCTTTTTTTTTTAAATCTATTTTTAGTTGTGGTGGCCACCTTGAATTTCCGGCCGACCTGATATTTTGCTAGGATCAATTAGACACCAAGAGCAACATTTCTGTTAAGTTTCATGAAAATCCGTCAAGTACTTTCAGAGGAGTAGTAGCTACAGATTTTTACTATATAACTCTAGGTAAACAAAGATGGCCTTCGGCAGCAATGTTTAATGTCGAACCAAAATGATTTTCGACAAGGACCAGCATCATGTCATGCTGATCATTTTAGAAAAAGCCCCATATCAATATTACTTATAGTTTTCAAAAAGTAGTCGCTACAAGCTTGTTTTCAGCCGTGGTGGCCATCTTGAATTTCCGGCCGACCTGATATTTTGCTAGGATCAACTAGACATCAAGAGCAACATTCCTCTGAAATTTCTTGAAAATCCGTCGAGTAGTTTCAGAGGAGTAGTCGCTACAAAATGTTACTATATAACTCTATGTAAACAAAGATAGCCGCTGGCAGCCATGTTTAATGTCGAACCAAAATGATTTTCGACAAGGACCAACATCATGTCATGCTGATTATTTTAGAAAAAGTCCCATATCAATATCACATATATCAAGAAATAGTCGCTAAAAAATATTTTTAACCGTGGCGGCCATCCTAAACTTTCGGCCGACCTGATATTTTGCTAGGATCAATTAGACATCAAGAGCAACATTCTTGTGAAGTTTCATGAAAATCCATCAAGTACTTTCGAAGAAGTAGTGGCAACAAGTTTTTACTATATAACTCTATGTAATCAAAGATGGCCGCTGTTAGCCATGTTTAACGTCAAATCAAAACGATTTTCGACAAGGACCAACATCATGTCATGCTGATCGTTTTAGAAGTCCCATATCAATATCACTTATAGTTTTCAAGAAGTAGTCGCTTCAATTTGTTTTTAAAAATCTATTTTTAGTTTTGGCGGTCATCTTGGATTTCACATCAACATGATTTTTTTGCTAGGATCAACTTGACTTCATGGGCAACATTACTGTAAAGTTTCATGAAAATTCATCTAGAGGAGTAGTCGCTACAAAAAAGTTTACGGACGGACAGATGGACGGACGGACGACGGACACCGCGCCATGGCATAAGCTCTGCTCAGTAGAGCTAAAAACGTTTATCAAAACTAGTTATACGGCCGACCTCAAATTTTGCTATGATTTTGCTGATCTTTGATCAGTAGAGCTAAAAACGTTTATCAAAATTATCCTTGTGTTTAGGTCATATAATAACGTATATGTTCAGATTAAACGTATTTGTTTTTTCACGGATTCTTATACAACCCGTGATTGAATACACGTTTTAAACAGCGCATCCATGGTCGGGATAATAAAGATTCTGCGTCTAAAACTATCTCGCCTCTCACCTCCCCGTGGGGTCGAATCCCACTGGGAGCTCGACTTGTCAAGTGAGAAAGTGTCGATTCTGACGGATGGCGGAATGTATATAGTACTGGTTCTACCCAGAAAGCGGGCAGGTCTGGCTCTACCACAAAATGTCGACCGTCATATCTGCCTAACATGTGCTAAACATGACGTATAACACCATTCAACAAACACATTTTAAAAAGTCATCATCGCCAAAAACACCAATTTCATTGAAACAGTTCTTGTTCTTGTGAACGTAAGCAAAGTATCATTTGTTTATACGCCAATTGGGTATCGTTGTAATGTTATAGGGACTCACGGCAATATCAGTAACATTAGCTCCATCGTCGGATACCCACGTGTGATTTGTTCCGTTACTCTCCACCATGGAGTATAACGTAATCAATCAATCGACGATGCATTAGCTCATTCTTACAAAAGTTGAATAAATATAGAGAAAGTAAAAGTGACATAAATAGAATTAATATGGTTAAAGCTCAGTCACTTTATAAATCAACTGTTAGAAATTGTAGGACGGATTATGATCGAGTGAAAACAGCTGCTTTTGTAAACGCAAGATATAAAAATGCAAAATTATATTGGAATATGTTAAAAGAAGCATCGGGACTTAAGCCAACAAATATACCATTGGCTTCTTTTGAACAATATTTTAAAGCTATTAATAGTCCAAATAACGAGTTCTTTGTTCCAGATAAAGATGTATATTTTAATGAACGGTATGAAAATAATGAATTTAACATAATGTTTGAAGAGTTGAATGCGAATTTTACTGAGGATGAGATTATAAAATCAATTAAGCAACTGCATTCAAATCGATCGTCTGGACCTGATATGTTATTAAATGAAATGTTCATTCATGGTAAAACTATTTTATCACCAGTTATTTGTAAAATGTTTAATAAAGTGTTTGAGGTTGGGTATTTTCCAGAAGTCTGGTCAGAAGGGTATGTTATTCCTCTTCACAAAAAGGGCAATATTAATGATGTAGAAAATTACCGAGGTATTACTTTATTAAGCTGTTTGGGAAAATTACATACAGCGTTCTAATTGAAGCACAGGCTGGATTTAGATCGCACATGAGTACTGTTGATAATATATTGGTTTTAAGTGGTTTAATTACACATATTTTAAATCAAGGAAAGAAATTGTATTGTGCATTTGTTGATTTTACTAAAGCTTTTGACTATGTTGTGCGTGATAATTTATGGTACAAATTAACAAAGTTCGGTATTCGGGGAAACATTCTTGATATCATTAAATCAATGTACTCATGTGTTAATTCTAAAGTTAAATACTGTAACCAGTTGAGCGATGAATTTTACTGTGTACTTGGCGTTCGGCAAGGGGAGTGCCTATCTCCATTATTGTTTTCTTTGTATTTAAATGATATAGAAGATGCATTCATACAAAGTGGCTTTGAAGGTTTAGATATTAATATGTTTAAGATGTTTATGCTGTTATATGCAGATGATATAGTTTTGTTTGCTAACACTGCAGCAGAGTTACAAAATGGACTTAATATACTATCTAGATATTGTAAAGAATGGAGATTGAAAGTAAATTGTACTAAAACAAACGTTATGGTATTTAGAAAGGGCGCAATGCTATCACGAAATTTAGTTTTTATATATGATGGTGCCCCATTAGATATAGTTAGTAAGTTCACATATTTAGGTATAGTCTTTTCTACTGGAGGGTCTTCAGCAGAAGCACAAACTACTCTTGCTGGTCAAGCGCAAAAAGCCATTTTTAAAATGAATAGATATTTATACAAATTTACATTTATATCCCCAAAGCATAAATTAGATCTGTTTGATAACTCCAATTTTAAACTATGGTTGTGAAGTGTGGGGATTTATGCAAGCTATATCAATTGAACGAGTGCATTTACAGTTTTGTAAACACATTATGGGTGTTAAGAAGACAACTCAAAATGATTTCCTATATGGTGAACTTGGCAGAACATCATTTATTACAAGAAGATATTTTATAATAATTAAATACTGGATAAAAATCATGAGAGTACATGATCGTAAATATGTAAAAATTGTTCATAACAGGCTGCTTAATGACTGTGAAATATATCCTCAGAAAATAAACTGGGTTTCCCAGTTTGAAACACTTATTGTTCTCGCTTGAGTTTTATGATGCATGGTTACAACAAAGTGTTGGTAACGATAATATTTTTCTTGCAATATTATGGCAAAGGTTAAATGACAATTTTGTTCAGAATTGGCATAGTCGATTAGAAAATTCCACTAGAGCAGTTTTTTATATAAACATTGCAATGTTTCAATTTCAATCATATCTAGATAATATAAATGTTTTCAAAATGTGTCAAGCATTAACTAAATTACGGGTGTCATCTCATAGACTGCAAATTGAAGCCGGTAGGTGGGTTAAACCAAATAGAATTCCTGTAAACGATAGAATATGTGTATTTTGTAATAAACTTGAAGATGAATTCCATTTTGTGTTGGAATGCCAAACATACATAATGTTAAGGAAGCAATATATTCCTAAATATTTTTATAAGAGACCAAATATGTATCAAGTTTCTGGAATTACTAAACTCACAAAATAAGATATATATTCGCAAACTGTGTACCTTTGTTTTAAAAGCATTTAAGTTACGAAACGAAACACTATATATAAATTAGCTATTTCTGAATATAATGTATGTAATATATGTGTTAAGGAAATTGTGATGAATTGTAATTTATTTATGCAAAGAAGTGTTATGTAAACGCCTTCTCATTGTAATCAGCTCAGTTAAGATAAACTGCATATTTGGACATGTATTGTTTGTAATAACTACACTGTTGTCATGCTTTGTAATGTATTTTGTATCCTCATGGGCTTTTAAGCCTATTGGAAATTGGAAATAAAGATCTATCTATCTATCATTATACTTTTCTTCGTTATTCTACCATTGGTGCAATATAATTTGCGTTAAGTATTCTCAAAAAATAAAAATGCTTTGAATGATTCAAATAATAATGTTTTGCAAATATGAAGCTAACGGGTTCTGCGAGTTTTAAAGAAAGCCAGATTGCAGTGTGTAATTTTAACATATGACCCTGAAGACTGTTTTAGATTTTATAATTATATTTTCTTTTAAAATCACATCTATCTGTTTCTGTTATTTTTAAACCAAATAATTGTAAATATCATATTTGTATATGTTTGTTCTTTTTAAGTAAAACTTAACTTTATAGTTGTTTTAATATTGACTTATATGTTGATATACGGGTAGTATAAAGACTGGAAATAACCTAAAACCACGATAAACTGAAAATCACCGAAACACATACCAATATTTTATTAAGTTTGTCAACAAGGTTTTAATCCAATCAAGGCAGTTAAAATTTCAAAGGAAAATATGAATTATTAAAAAATATATAATACTTTGAAAAGTGACCGATTATAAAAATTGAGTAGTGTAGATAAAATAGATATTTGTCTAAAGTAAAACCTTTTTGTGTCGATGACCTTTCTGACTGCCAGCTTCCGTCTCAGTGTCCATCTTTCGTTCCAGCATCTGCGGAATACTGCCGTGGATTGAGTGACTTCTGTATTTGGAAAACGTGCCCATCTGAGACGAGTTTTCCAACTCCTATATAAGAAATGAAAACAAGCATGAAGTAATAAATTGCAATGCGAAACTGTATACTATGAAATATTAACCTGGAATACCGATTTCCCATTTCTTATTACTATCCGAGCTAGCTGGTGTTCGAAGTTTGAGTGGATTTCTTTTGTTTCCTCTTATCGTTATACTATTGCTCTGAGTAATTCGCATAGTGGTATTGATATACTCTGTGCGAATAAAGGAAGAAGAGGGACATTTCGTTTAAAAATATTGAAACCAGGGATAAATCCTTTATATTTGAGCGATTATAGACAAGTTTACTAATAAACTACATACAATGAAAGACTGAATATGCCACACCTTTAGTTTATACTTGGAACATTTCCTTTTAAAACGCATGTGCTATGCTTTTAATACATCCGGTATTACTTCAAATTTCACGCTATCAAAATCATCAAACCGTGAAGACCGATTGCGTCCAAGGAGAGAAAACCACGTTTTGCACGGACGCGCTGCAGGCAATTACTTTTTTCCGAAAAGAATCGATACATTTAAAATGCCTCGACTTCCTGATAATGTTCAGGTCATTGGCATAATGTCTCAAGGCTATGTTGTTGAGTGTCAGTTGTCTACATTATATAAATATTGCATCCCAGTGAGTGTGACAGTGGATATTGTCAACCCGATGAAATTAATGTCAACCGAGGCGAAGCCGATGTTGACATTATTTTTCCGAAGATTGACAATATCCACTGTCACCCTCACTGGGATGCAATATTTATTATACCGAACAAAAATTGTTTTGGTTACAATTATAATATATCAGTGGGGAAAAATCCAAATAACATGTTTTATTTTTTTTTATTTTTTTTTTGTACTAGTTTTGATTTAAAGTAATAAAATGTTTATTGTCGTTTGGTAAGCGTCTTACAATTGAAACAACTTCAACTGTATTTTAATAAGCGTCCACCGATTTCCAACTGCACAAACTCGTGTCGTAATTGGAAAAACCCAAAACCTATTTTTATACTTCCCGTGACGGTACAGTCGTGTAACAGTATATAATAATAAAAATTGTTTACCGGTGAACAGTAAAAATTGCTTCACGCTAGGGGTATGGGCAATTTGTACAGGAGTGTAAACGTGAGGTATAATAATAAGAAGTATGTCCCCTCTTGTGGAAACCCACTGAAAGTGCATTAACTAAAGAAAAAAATACGGAACTAAAAAAATCCCGAATATTTTTACATGTTACTTGCAGTTTAGTATGTTTACACTTTTATATAGAGTGCTATACCTGAATAATAAATACAAACTTGATAAAGTGTGTATTGAACTATACTCATCTGATGTCAAACTCAAGGTCATGTGTGTATTGACTAATTCATATTTTTATCAAGTATGCTTTTATAATTCAAGGATACATGTAAACACATTAAGGATTATTTGAGTTCTAATTTTATCTTTTTCAAAAGCAATCTCAGTGGGATTACACAAAAGGGGACATAATCCTTAAAAATCTTCCTCAACATTTCTTGGAAAACGTTTCTTGGAAACTGGTAATGTTCGTTTTTACTTTTACCGACATCGTTACCTTTGTCGTCTAATTATAAAGTTCGTGTTTCTTTTAGGCCTACAAACGTTTTTAATTTTACGAACGCTTTGACGTTAACTTTAACGGTGCCGCAACATTTAAGGTTTTGTGTGAATTTCGATTTCTAGTGGTGGAGGCGGACCACCTACTTATTCCTGGCCAGAATCAGTGCTGTATACCTCCTGCCATTCGTAATCAAAGTACTGCGTACTGAATGGCAAAATCTTTAGTAAGCAAATGGTTTTGAGCTGTTCCTATAGTTAAGATTAAATATTGTATGCATTTTTATGATTGTTATTGGCGAAACTATTGCGTATGCGTATTATGCGTTACTCATTTTCCTAAATATATCTCCAGTCCAATAGTCTCAACAAACTATTTAAGTTCTCAAATAGTGTCAAGTTCTCAAATAAAGCTCTCAAATAATGTTCAAATAATTCAAGCTAACTATACAGTATGATACTCTCATGGTCAGATAACCCATATTCTCAATTATTTGAATACATGTTCTAACAGTTCTAAACTCAAGTTCAATAGTCTCAACAAACTATTACAGTTCTCCAATAAAGTTCGCCAATAGTTCTCAAATGTAAGATTATCATAAAACATGTTACAAACTATTACAATTCAAATAACGTTCTCAAATAATTCTCAAGTTGAAGATTCTCAAAAAAAAATCTCAAGTATCAAATGTTCACAGAATATGCAAAATATTATATATTCTCACTAATTAATAGAAAATACTATAATAATAATAATATCAATTGTGTACTATTATTCGATTAACTTAAAAACATATCACATTGAGTTAGAGAAACCCATCCCTGTCACAATTTTTTTTCAAAATTCTGAATTATTACGCTGTTTCGACAACAATACAAAAATAATTCCCTGTTTGGCAACAAACTTCTAATTAATGATAGTATGTGATGCGTCTGCACAAATTATAATGCATACATACGTTAGTGTCTACTCGCAATAGTTAAACTCAGTATTCAATGTTAAGAATTGAGAAAAATTAAATTTCATGTTCTTTCTTTCCTTAAGGAAAACACGAAGAGCTAGACAGAAAAAAAAATGATAGTCCAAATTATCTATTAAATTATAAGATGAAACTGCTTTTTTTATTAAGTAAAAAGAGGCATTAATTTTGTTAAGATAAAAAGATAAGATGTATGCAACGTGGCTCTTTGTTGTGGTCTTATAATGAATAATGCATGCGTGACGTTTCAATCCATTATGTAGATTGCGAGATCTATAAACTTCAACCAAGGCTAAAATCGGTAACCAAGTTTTTCTAAGTATTAAAGGGGCCATTGTTTTGTTAAAATAAAAGCAAAAGTTATAGAACCTAGCTCTGTGGTGTTGTCTTATGGTGCAGAATGCATGTGTGAAGTTTCAATCCATTACCTATAGTAGCTTGTGTGATGCAAGTTTACATAAATAAATTTTAACCAAGCTTAGATGTATACCAAAATTTAACCAAGCTTACATGCAATGTACAAACTTTAACCAAGATTTCGAGGTATAAAAAGTGCCATACGTTTGTTTAAAAAAAGCAAAAAGTACAGAACCTGGCTCTGTGGTGTTGTCTTATGATGCAGAATGCATATGAGAAGTTTTAATCCAGTGTGTAAAGATGCAAGCTTACATGTAAAAAATAACCAAGATTACAAACTTAAGCCAAGCTTACATACAATGTACAAACTTTAACCAAGTTTTTGAAGTATAAAAGGGGCCATACTTTTGTTAAAATAAAATGAAGACTTATAGAAACTGGATTTGAGGTGTTTTCCAACGATGCCAAATGCATATGTGAAGTTCCAATTCATAATGTAAGTAATTAGCGAGTTACAAGGCTTCATACAAACTTTAACTCGGATGCAGACACTACTGACAACGATCAAGTGATGACAATAGAGCTAAAAAATACTGCATTATAAATAAAACCGATTCAACACTTAACTTTCTCGTTATTATAATTTATTTGTATTATTCCATGAAAATACAGATTTGCCATTATTCCATTCCAATCTTGCGGTTTCATTCAGTTTCACTTACACTTTCATTATACTCCGTAAAAGATCCCGGACTTCAAGATCCCGGAAATTTGACCGCATGCTACACTTTATACTGATCTACAAAAACGTCATTTCAGCAAATAAAACGGTAACCTTTGAACATTGCAAAATATGTGTTTATATCACTGACGTTTTTAGACGAGTTCACTAGTAGTTGAAGTTGTAATGCATGCTTATCGCCAACCATAGACACATACGAAACCCATATAAGGATCAGCTGCCGTACATGATGTTTAATCCAATTATAAGCAAACATGACTAGATCGTGGTAAAACCTTACATGATAAGTTATCGACCTTGAATTGTTGGGAAATGCTCTAATCGTACATCATACAAAACCATCATTTAACTGTTAATTTATGGAACACTGTAGAGGACATGCTAAATGCTCATGATGCGTGTTGCTTATAGCGAATTGCTCATTGCTTGTTGCTTTTTGAAATTCCAGCTTTGCTTTTACTGTTAATGTCGCCGTTTTTATTAATCGCTTATTGTTTATCGCATGTTGATGACAGCTTATTTATGGTTATATTAAGAGAATTGCTCTCTTATAAAAATGATATTTGTGTTCCCATGTGCCATATTAAATGCAAAGGACAGGGTGATAATCAGTGCTGTCAGGAGTACATCAGTGTCGTGAGGCGTACATCAGTGTAACCAGGAGTATACCAGTGTCGTGAGGCGTACATCAGTATAGTCAGGCGTAGTCAGGAGTACATCAGTGTAGTCAGGAGTACATCAGTGTAGTCAGGAGTACATCAGTGTAGTCAGGCGTACATCAGTGTAGTCAGGCGTACATCAGTGTAGTCAGGAGTACATCAGTGTAGTCAGGAGTACATCAGTGTAGTCAGGCGTACATCAGTGTAGTCAGGCGTACATCAGTGTAGTCAGGAGTACATCAGTGTAGTCAGGAGTACATCAGTGTCGTGAGGCGTACATCAGTATAGTCAGGCGTACATCAGTGTCGTGAGGCGTACATCAGTATAGTCAGGCGTACATCAGTGTAGTCAGGAATACATCAGTGTCGTGAGGCGTATATCAGTGTAGTCAGGAGTACATCAGTGTAGTCAGGAGTATATCAGTGTCGTGAGGCGTACATCAGTGTAGTCAGGAATATATCAGTGTCGTGAGGAGTATATCAGTGTAGTCAGGAGTACATCAGTGCAGTCAGGAGTACATCAGTGTAGTAAGGAGTACATCAGTGTAGTCAGGAATACATCAGTGTCGTGAGGAGTATATCAGTGTAGTCAGGAGTACATCAGTGCAGTCAGGAGTACATCAGTGTAGTCAGGAGTACATCAGTGTAGTCAGGCGTACATCAGTGTAGTCAGGTGTACATCAGTGTAGTCAGGAGTACATCAGTGTAGTAAGGAGTACATCAGTGTCGTGAGGCGTACATCAGTGTAGTAAGGAGTACATCAGTGTAGTAAGGAGTACATCAGTGTCGTGAGGAGTACATCAGTGTAGTCAGGAGTACATCAGTGTAGTAAGGAGTACATCAGTGTAGTCAGGAGTACATCAGTGTCGTGAGGCGTACATCAGTGTAGTAAGGAGTACATCAGTGTCGTGAGGCGTACATCAGTGTAGTCAGGAGTACATCAGTGTAGTCAGGAGTACATCAGTGTCGTGAGGCGTACATCAGTGTCGTGGGGCGTACATCAGTGCAGTCAGGAGTACATCAATGTAGTCAGGAGTATATCAGTGTCGTGGGGCGTACATCAGTGTAGTCAGGAGTACATTAGTGTCGCAAGGCGTACATCAGTGTAGTCAGGAGTACATCAGTGTCGTGAGGCGTACATCAGTGTAGTCAGGAGTACATCAGTGTAGTCAGGAGTACATCAGTGTAGTAAGGAGTACATCAGTGTCGTGAGGCGTACATCAGTGTCGTGAGGAGTACATCAGTGTAGTCAGGAGTACATCAGTATCGTGAGGCGTACATCCGTATAGTCAGGAGTACATCAGTGTCGTGAGGAGTACATCAGTGTCGTGAGGCGTACATCAGTGTAGTCAGGAGTACATCAGTGTAGTAAGGAGTACATCAGTGTCGTGAGGCGTACATCAGTATAGTCAGGCGTACATCAGTGTCGTGAGGCGTACATCAGTGCAGTCAGGAGTACATCAGTGTCGTGAGGCGTACATCAGTGTAGTCAGGAGTACATCAGTGTAGTAAGGAGTACATCAGTGTCGTGAGGCGTACATCAGTATAGTCAGGAGTACATCAGTGTAGTCAGGAGTACATCAGTATCGTGAGGCGTACATCAGTGTAGTCAGGAGTACATCAGTGTCGTGAGGCGTACATCAGTGTAGCCAGGCGAACATACGTGTCGTGGGGCGTACATCAGTGTAGTCAGATGTACATCAGTGTCATGAGGCGTACATCAGTGTCGTGAGGCGTACATCAGTGTAGTCAGGAGTACATCAGTGTCGTGAGGCGTACATCAGTGTCGTGAGGAGTACATCAGTGACGTGATGCGTACATCAGTGTAGTCAGGAGTAAATCAGTGTCGTGATGCGTACATCAGTGTAGTCAGGAGAACATCAGTGTAGTCAGGAGTACATCAGTATCGTGAGGCATACATCAGTGTAGTCAGGAGTACATCAGTGTAGTCAGGAGTACATCAGTATCGTGAGGCATACATCAGTGTAGTCAGGAGTACATCAGTGTCGTTAGGCGTACATCAGTGTAGTCAGAAGTACATCAGTGTCGTGAGGCGTACATCAGTGTAGTCAGGAGTACATCAGTGTAGTAAGGAGTACATCAGTATCGTGAGGCATACATCAGTGTAGTCAGGAGTACATCAGTGTCGTTAGGCGTACATCAGTGTAGTCAGAAGTACATCAGTATCGTGAGGCATACATCAGTGTAGTCAGGAGTACATCAGTGTAGTCAGGAGTACATCAGTATCGTGAGGCATACATCAGTGTAGTCAGGAGTACATCAGTGTCGTTAGGCGTACATCAGTGTAGTCAGAAGTACATCAGTGTCGTGAGGCGTACATCAGTGTCGTGAGGCGTACATCAGTGTAGACAGGCGTACATCAGTTTAGTCAACTGTACATCAGTGCAGTCAGGAGTACATCAGTATAGTCAGGAGTACATCAGTATAGTCAGGAGTACATCAGTATAGTCAGGAGTACATCAGTGTCGTGAGGCGTACATCAGTATAGTCAGGCGTACATCAGTGTCGTGAGGCGTACATCAGTGCAGTCAGGAGTACATCAGTGTCGTGAGGCGTACATCAGTATAGTCAGGAGTACATCAGTGTAGTCAGGAGTACATCAGTGTAGTCAGGAGTACATCAGTGTAGTAAGGAGTACATCAGTGTAGTAAGGAGTACATCAGTGTAGTAAGGAGTACATCAGTGTAGTCAGGAGTACATCAGTGTAGTCAGGAGTACATCAGTGTAGTCAGGAGTACATCAGTGTAGTAAGGAGTACATCAGTGTCGTGAGGCGTACATCAGTATAGTCAGGCGTACATCAGTGTCGTGAGGCGTACATCAGTGCAGTCAGGAGTACATCAGTGTCGTGAGGCGTACATCAGTATAGTCAGGAGTACATCAGTGTAGTCAGGAGTACATCAGTGTAGTAAGGAGTACATCAGTGTAGTAAGGAGTACATCAGTGTAGTCAGGAGTACATCAGTGTAGTCAGGAGTACATCAGTGTAGTAAGGAGTACATCAGTGTCGTGAGGCGTACATCAGTGTAGTCAGGAGTACATCAGTGTAGTAAGGAGTACATCAGTGTCGTGAGGCGTACATCAGTATAGTCAGGAGTACATCAGTGTAGTCAGGAGTACATCAGTATTGTCAAGCGTACATCAGTGTCGTGAGGCGTATATCAGTGTAGTCAGGAGTACATCAGTGTAGTCAGGAGTACATCAGTGTCGTGAGGCGTATATCAGTGTAGCCAGGCGAACATAAGTGTCGTGGGGCGTATATCAGTGTAGTCAGGAGTACACCAGTGTAGTCAGGAGTACATCAGTATCGTGAGGCGTACATCAGTGTAGCCAGGCGAACATAAGTGTCGTGGGGCGTACATCAGTGTAGTCAGGTGTACATCAGTGTCATGAGGCGTACATCAGTGTAGTCAGGAGTACATCGGTGTCGTGAGGCGTACATCAGTGTAGTCAGGAGTACATCAGTGTCGTGAGGCGTACATCAGTGTCGTGAGGAGTACATCAGTGACGTGATGCGTACATCAGTGTAGTCAGGAGTACATCAGTGTAGTCAGGAGTACATCAGTGTCGTGAGGCGTACATCAGTATAGTCAGGCGTACATCAGTGTCGTGAGGCGTATATCAGTGTAGTCAGGAGTACACCAGTGTAGTCAGGAGTACATCAGTATCGTGAGGCGTACATCAGTGTAGCCAGGCGAACATAAGTGTCGTGGGGCGTACATCAGTGTAGTCAGGTGTACATCAGTGTCATGAGGCGTACATCAGTGTAGTCAGGAGTACATCGGTGTCGTGAGGCGTACATCAGTGTAGTCAGGAGTTCATCAGTGTCGTGAGGCGTACATCAGTGTCGTGAGGAGTACATCAGTGACGTGATGCGTACATCAGTGTAGTCAGGAGTAAATCAGTGTCGTGATGCGTACATCAGTGTAGTCAGGAGAACATCAGTGTAGTCAGGAGTACATCAGTATCGTGAGGCATACATCAGTGTAGTCAGGAGTACATCAGTGTAGTCAGGAGTACATCAGTGTAGTCAGGCGTACATCAGTGTCGTGAGGCGTACATCAGTGTAGTCAGGCGTACATCAGTTTAGTCAACTGTACATCAGTGTAGTCAGGAGAACATCAGTGTCGTGAGGCGTACATCAGTGTCGTGAGGAGTACATCAGTGTAGTCAGGCGTACATCAGTGTAGTCAGGAGTACATCAGTGTCGTGAGGCGTACATCAGTGTAGTC
>JAWPHD010026036.1:5000-7500 GCA_037043455.1 Cyrtodaria siliqua | reverse complement strand
CTGTCTGTCTGTCTGTCTGTCTGTCTGTCTGTCTGTCTGTGTCTCTGTCTGGCTCTTTGTCTGGCTCTCTGACTGGCCTGTTTGGGTCTCTGTCTGGCTCTCTGTCTGTCAGTCTGTCTGTCTGTCTGGGTCTATGTCTGGCTCTCTGTCTGGTCTGTCTGGGCCTCTGTATGTCTGTCTGTCTGTCTGTCTGTGTCTCTGTCTGGCTCTCTGTTTGTCTGTCTGTCTGTTTTGGTCTCTGTCTGGCTCTCTGTCTGGCCTGCCTATCTGTCTGGCTGTCTGGGTCTCTGTCTGGCTCTCTGTCTGGCTCTCTGTCTGGTCTGTCTGGCTCTCTGTATGTCTGTCTGTCTGTCTGTGTCTCTGTATGGCTCTCTGTCTGGCCTGTCTGTTTCTCTGTCTGTCTGTTTGTCTGTCTGTCTGTCTGGGTCTCTGTCTGGCTCTCTATCCGGCCTGTCTATCTGTCTGTCTGTCTGTCTGTCTGTCTGTCTGTCTGTCTGTCTGTCTGTCTGTCTGTCTGTCTGTCTGTCTGTCTGTCTGTCTGTCTGTCTGTCTGTCTGTCTGTCTGTCTGTCTGTCTGTCTGTGTCTATGTCTGTCTGTCTGGCTCTATGTCTGTCTCTCTATCCGTCTGTCTGGGTCTATGTCTGGCTCTCTGTTTGTCTGTCTGTCTGTTTTGGTCTCTGTCTGTCTGTCTGGATCTCTGTCTGGCTCTCTGTCTGGTCTGTCTGGCGCTCTGTATGTCTGTCTGTCTGTCATTGTCTTTATCTGGCTCTCTGTCTGGCCTGTCTGGCTCTCTGTCTGTCTGTCTGGGTCTCTGTCTGGGTATCTGTCAGGCCTTTCTTTGTCTCTGTCTGTCTGTCTGCCTGTCTGGGTCTCTGTCTGGCTCTCTGTCTGTCTGTCTGTCTGTCTGTGTCTCTGTCTGGCTAACTGATTGTCTGTCTGTCTGTCTGGGTCTCTGTCTGTGTCTCTATCTGGCCTATCTGTCTGTCTGTCTGTCTGTCTGTCTGTCTGGGTCTCTGTCTGGGTCTCTGTCTGGCTCTCTGACTGGCCTGTTTGGGTCTCTGTCTGGCTCTATGACTGTCAGTTTGTCTGTCTGGGTCTATGTCTGGCTCTCGGTCTGGTCTGTCTGGGTCTCTGTCTGTCTGTCTGTCTGTCTGTCTGTCTGTCTGTGTCTCTGTCTGGCTCTCTGATTGTCTGTCTGTCTGTTTTGGTCTCTGTCTGGCTCTCTGTCTAGCCTGTCTATCTGTCTGTCTGTCTGTCTGTGTCTCTGTCTGGCTCTCTGTCTGGCTCTCTGTCTAGCCTTTCTGGCTCTCTGTATGTCTGTCTGTCTGTTTTGGTCTCTGTCTGGCTCTCTGTCTGGCCTGTCTGGGTCTCTGTCTGTCTGTCTGGGTCTCTGTCTGGCTCTATGTCTGTCTGTCTGTCTGTCTGTATGTTTTTATGTCTGTCTATCTGTCTGTCTGTCTGTCTGTCTGCCTGTCTGGCTCTCTGTCTGGCTCTCTATTTGTCTGTCTGGCTCTCTGTCTGGCCTGTCTATCTGTCTGTCTGTCTGTCTGTCTGTCTGGGTCTCTGTGTGGCTCTCTGTCTGGCCTATCTGGGTCTCTGTCTGTCTCTCTGTATGTCTGTCTGTCTGTCTGGGTCTCTGTCTGGCTCTCTGTATGGCTCTCTGCCTGGCCTGTCTATCTGTCTGTCTGTCTGTCTGGGTCTCTGTCTGGGTCTCTGTCTGGGTCTCTGTCTGTCTGGGTCTCTGTCTGGCTCTCTGTCTGGGTCTTTGTCTGTCTGTCTGTCTGTCTGTCAGTCTGTCTGTCTGCCTGTCTTTCTGTCTGTCTGTCTGTCTGTCTGTCTGTCTGTCTGTATGTCTGTCTGTCTGTCTGTCTCTCTGTCTGGCTCTCTGTCTGGCTCTCTGTCTGGCCTGTCTGGCTCTCTGTGTCTATGTATTTCTCTCTGTCTGGCCTGTCTGTATCTCTCTCTGTCTGTCTGTCTGTCAGTCTGGGTCTCTGTCTGTCTGTCTTGTCTGTCTGTCTGTCTGTCTTGGTCTCTGTCTCGCCTGTCTGGGTCTCTGTCTCTGTCTCTGTCTGTGTCTCTGTCTGGCCTGTCTATCTGTCTGTCTGTCTGTCTGAGTCTCTGTCTGTCTGTCTCTCTGTCTGCCTGTGTCTCTGTCTGGCTTTCTGTTTGTCTGTCTGTCTGTCTGTCTGGGTCTCTGTCTGGCTCTTTGTCTGGCCTGTCTGGGTCTCTGTCTGTCTGTCTGTGTGCCTGTGTCTCTGTCTGGCTCTCTGTTTGTCTATCTGTCTGTCTGGGTCTTTGTCTGGCTTTATGTCTGGTCTGTCTGTCTGTCTGTCTGTCTGGGTCTCTGTCTGGGTCTCTGACTGGGTCTCTGTCTGTCTGGGTCTCTGTCTGGCTCTCTGTCCGGGTCTTTGTCTGTCTGTCTGTCTGTATGTCTGTCTTTCTGTCTGGCTCTCTGTCTGGCTCTCTGTCTGGCTCTCTGTCTGGCCTGTCTGGCTCTCT
>JAWPHD010026036.1:0-2500 GCA_037043455.1 Cyrtodaria siliqua | reverse complement strand
CTCTCTGTCTGGCTCTCTGTCTGGCCTGTTTGGGTATCTGTCTGGGTCTCTGTCTGGGTCTCTGTCTGTCTGTCTTTCTGTCTGTCTGGGTCTCTGTCTGACCTGTATGGGTCTCTGTCTGATTGTCGGTCTGTCTGTCGGTATGTCTGTCTGTCTGTCTGTCTGTCTGTCCGTCCGTCCGTCCGTCCGTCCGTCCGTCCGTCCGTCCGTCCGTCCGTCCGTCCGTCCGTCCGTCCGTCCGTCCGTCCGTCCGTCCGTCCGTCCGTCCGTCCGTCCGTCCGTCCGTCCGTCCGTCCGTCCGTCCGTCCGTCCGTCCGTCCGTCCGTCCGTCCGTCAGTCCGTCCGTCCGTCCGTCCGTCCGTCCGTCCGTCCGTCCGTCCGTCCGTCCGTCCGTCCGTCCGTCCGTCTGTCTGTCTGTCTGTCTGTCTGTCTGTCTGTCTGTTAGTCTGGGTCTCTGTCTGGGTTTCTGTCTGACCTGTCTGTCTGCCTGTCTGTCTGTCTGTCCGTCTGTTTGGCCTGTCTGTCTGTCTGTCTGTCTGGGTCTCTGTCTGGGTTTCTGTCTGGCCTGTCTGTCTGGCCACTCTGTCTGCCTGTCTGTCTGTCTGTCCGTAAGTCTGTCTGTCTGTCTGTCTGTCTGTCTGTCTGTCTGTCTGTCTGTCTGTCTGTCTGTCTGTCTGTCTGTCTGTCTGTCTGTCTGTCTGTCTGTCTGTCTGTCTGTCTGTCTGTCTGTCTGTCTGTCTGTCTGTATGTCTGTCTGTCTGTCTGTCTGTCTGTCTGTCTGTCTGCCTGTCTGCCTGCCTGCCTGCCTGTCTGTCTGTCTGTTTGTCTGTCTGTCTGTCTGTCTGTCTGTCTGGCTCTCTGTCTGGCCTGTCTGGGTCTCTTTCTGTCTGTCTGTCTGTATGTCTGTCTGTCTGGCTCTCTGTGTGGCTCTTTGTCTGGCCTGTTTGGGTCTCTGTCTGGGTCTCTGTCTGTCTGTCTTTCTGTCTGTCTGGGTCTCTGTCTGACCTGTATGGGTCTCTGTCTGTTTGTCGGTCTGTCTGTCGGTCTGTCTGTCTGGGTCTTTGTCTGTCTGTCTGTCTGTCTGTCTGTCTGTCTGTCTGTCTGTCTGTCTGTCTGTCTGTCTGTCTGTCTGTCTGTCTGTCTGTCTGTCTGTCTGTCTGTCTGTCTGTCTGTCTGGGTTTCTGTCTGACCTGTCTGTCTGCCTGTCTGTCTGTCTGTCCGTCTGTTTGGCCTGTCTGTCTGTCTGGGTCTCTGTCTAGCTCTCTGTCTGGCTCTCTGTCTGGCCTGTTTGGGTATCTGTCTGGGTCTCTGTCTGGGTCTCTGTCTGTCTGTCTTTCTGTCTGTCTGGGTCTCTGTCTGACCTGTATGGGTCTCTGTCTGATTGTCGGTCTGTCTGTCGGTATGTCTGTCTGTCTGTCTGTCTGTCCGTCCGTCCGTCCGTCCGTCCGTCCGTCCGTCCGTCCGTCCGTCCGTCCGTCCGTCCGTCCGTCCGTCCGTCCGTCCGTCCGTCCGTCCGTCCGTCCGTCCGTCCGTCAGTCCGTCCGTCCGTCCGTCCGTCCGTCCGTCCGTCCGTCCGTCCGTCCGTCCGTCTGTCTGTCTGTCTGTCTGTCTGTCTGTCTGTCTGTCTGTTAGTCTGGGTCTCTGTCTGGGTTTCTGTCTGACCTGTCTGTCTGCCTGTCTGTCTGTCTGTCCGTCTGTTTGGCCTGTCTGTCTGTCTGTCTGTCTGGGTCTCTGTCTGGGTTTCTGTCTGGCCTGTCTGTCTGGCCACTCTGTCTGCCTGTCTGTCTGTCTGTCCGTAAGTTTGGCCTGTCTGTCTGTCTGTGTGGGTCTCTGTCTGGGTCTCTGTCTGGGTTTCTGTCTGACCTGTCTGTCTGCCTGTCTGGGTCTCTGTCTGGGTTTCTGTCTGGCCTGTCTGTCTGGCCACTCTGTCTGCCTGTCTGTCTGTCTGTCCGTAAGTTTGGCTTGTCTGTCTGTCTGTCTGTCTGATTGTTTGTCTGTCTGACTCTCTGTCTTGATATCTGGCTTACCTGTGTGGGTCTCTGTCTGTCTGTCTGTCTGTCTGGGTCACTGTCTGGCCTGTCTGGCCTGTCTGGGTCTCAGTCTGGCTCTCTGTCTGGCTCTCTGTCTGTCTGTCTGTCTGTCTGGGTCTCTGTCTGGGTCTCTGTATGGCCTGTCTTTCTGTCTCTATGTCTGTCTGTCTGGCTCTCTGTCTGTCTATCTGACTGTCTGTCTGGGTCTCTGTCAGACAGACAGGCGAGACAGACAGACAGAGAGCCAGACAGAGACCCAGGCAGACAGACAGACAGACAGACAGACAGACAAACAGACAGACAGATAGACAGGCCAGACAGAGACACAGACAGAGACAGAGACAGAGACCCAGACAGGCGAGACAGAGATCAAGACAGACAGACAGACAGACAAGACAGACAGACAGAGACCCAGACTGACAGACAGACAGACAGACAGACAGACAGACAGACAGACAGACAGACAGACA
>JAWPHD010026035.1:0-14430 GCA_037043455.1 Cyrtodaria siliqua | reverse complement strand
TAAGAACTGAATATATGCGTAAGAATGGAATATATATGCGTAAGAACGGAATATGTATGTGTAAGAACTGAATATATATGCGTAAGAACTGAATATATATGCGTAAGAACTGAATATATATCTGTAAGAACTGAATATATATGCGTAAGAACGGAATATATATGCGTAAGAACTGAATATATATGTGTAAGAAATGAATATATATGCGTAAAAACTGAATATATATGCGTAAGAACTGAATATATATGTGTAAGAACTGAATATATATGTGTAAGAACTGAATATACATGCGTAAGAACTGAACATATATGCGTAAGACCTAAAGATATATGCGTAAGAACTGAATATATATGCGTAAGAACTGAATATATATGTGTAAGAACTGAATATATATGTGTAAGAACTGAATATGTATGAGTAAGAACTGAATATATATGTGTAAGAACTGAATATACATGCGTAAGAACTGAACATATATGCGTAAGAACTGAATATATATTTGTAAGAACGGAATATATATGCGTAAGAACTGAATATATAAGCGTAAGAACGGAATATATATGCGTAAGAACGGAATATATATGTGTAAGAACTGAATATATGCGTAAGAACTGAATATATAGGCGTAAGAACGGAATATATATGCGTAAGTACTGAATATATGCGTAAGAACTGAATATATAGGCGTAAGAACTGAATTAATATGTGTCAGATATATGCGTAAGATCTGAATATATATGTGAAAAAAACTGAGTATATATGTGTAAGAACTGAACATATATGTGTAAGAACGGAATATATATGCGAAAGAACTGAATATATATGCGTAAGACCTGAATATATATGCGTAAGAACTGAATATATATGCGTAAGAACTGAATATATATTCGTAAGAACTGAATATATATTCGTAAGAACGGAATATATATGCGTAAGAACTGAATATATATGCGTAAGAACTGAATATATATTCGTAAGAACGGAATATATATGCGGAAGAACTGAATATATGCGTAAGAACAGAATATATATGCCTAAGAACTGAATATATATGCGTAATAACTGAATATATATGCGTAAGAACTGAATATATATGCGTAAGAACTGAATATATATGCGTAAGAACTGAATGAATATGTGTAAGAAGTGAATATATATGTGTAAGAACTGAATATATGCGAAAGAACTGAATATATATGCGTAAGAACGGAATATATGCTTAAGAACTGAATATATGCGTAACAACTGAATATATATGCGTAAGAACGGAATATATATGCGTAAGAACGGAATATATATGAGTAAGAACTGAATATATGCGTAAGAACTGAATATATATGCGTAAGAACTAAATATATATATGTATGAACTGAATATATATGCGTAAGAAGTGAATATATATGTGTAAGAACTGAATATATATGCGTAAGAACTGTATATATGCGTAAGAACTGAATATATATGCGTAAGAACGGAATATATATCCGTAAGAATTGAATATATATGTGTAAGAACTGAATATATATGTGTAAGAACTGAATATATATGCGTAAGAACTGAATATATATGCGTAAGAACGGATAATATATGTGTAAGAACTGAATATATATGCGTAAGAACGGAATATATATCCGTAAGAATTGAATATATATGTGTAAGAACTGAATATATATGTGTAAGAACTGAATATATATGTGTAAGAACTGAATATATATGTGTAAGAACTGAATATATATGCGTAAGAACTGAATATATATGCGTAAGAATGGATAATATATGTGTAAGAACTGAATATATATGCGTAAGAACTGAATATATATGTGTAAGAACTGAATATATATGCGTAAGAACTGAATAATTATATATGTGTAAGATCTGAATATATATGTGTAAGATATATGCGTAAGATCTGAATATATATGTGTAAGAACTGAATATATATGTGTAAGAACGGAATATATATGCGAAATAACTGAATATGTATGCGTAAGAACTGAATATATATGCGTAAGAACTGAATATATATGCGTAAGAACTGAATATATATTCGTAAGAACGGAATATATATGCGTAAGAACTGAATATATATGCGTAAGAACTGAATATATATTCGTAAGAACGGAATATATATGCGGAAGAACTGAATATATGCGTAAGAACAGAATAAATATGTGTAAGAACTGAATATATATGTGTAAGAACTGAATATATATGCGTAAGAACTGAATATATATGTGTAAGAACTGAATATATATGTGTAAGAACTGAATATATGCGTAAGAACTGAATATATAGGCGTAAGAACGGAATATATATGCGTAAGTACTGAATATATACGTAAGAACTGAATATATATGCGTAAGAACTGAATATATATGTGTAAGAACTGAATATATATGTGTAAGAACTGAATATATATGCGTAAGAACTGAATATTTATGCGAAAGAACTGAATATATGCGTAAGAACAGAATAAATATGTGTAAGAACTGAATATATATGTGTAAGAACTGAATATATATGCGTAAGAACTGAATATATATGTGTAAGAACTGGATATATATGTGTAAGAACTGAATATATATGCGTAAGAACTGAATATATATGTGTAAGAACTGAATATATATGTGTAAGAACTGAATATATGCGTAAGAAAAGAATATATAGGCGTAAGAACGGAATATATATGCGTAAGTACTGAATATATACGTAAGAACTGAATATATATGTGTAAGAACTGAATATATATGTGTAAGAACTGAATATATATGCGTAAGAACTGAATATATATGCGTAATAACTGAATATATATGCCTAAGAACTGAATATATATGCGTAATAACTGAATATATATGCGTAAGAACTGAATATATATATGTAAGAACTGAATATATATGCGTAAGAACTGAATATATATGTGTAAGAACTGAATATATATGTTGTAAGAACTGAATATATGCGTAAGACCTGAATATATATGCGTAAGAACTGAATATATATCTGTAAGAACTGAATATATATGCGTAAGAACGGAATATATATGCGTAAGAACTGAATATATATGTGTAAGAAAAGAATATATATGCGTAAAAACTGAATATATATGCGTAAGAACTGAATATATATGTGTAAGATCTGAATATATATGTGTAAGAACTGAATATACATGCGTAAGAACTGAACATATATGCGTAAGACCTAAAGATATATGCGTAAGAACTGAATATATATGAGTAAGAACTGAATATATATGTGTAAGAACTGAATATATATGTGTAAGAACTGAATATGTATGAGTAAGAACTGAATATATATCTGTAAGAACTGAATATATATGTGTAAGAACTGAATATACATGCGTAAGAACTGAACATATATGCGTAAGAACTGAATATATATTTGTAAGAACGGAATATATATGCGTAAGAACTGAATATATAAGCGTAAGAACGGAATATATATGCGTAAGAACGGAATATATATGCGTAAGAACAGAATATATATGCGTAAGAACTGAATATATATGCGTAATAACGGAATATATATGCGTAAGAACTGAATATATATGCGTAAGAACTGAATATATATGTGTAAGAACTGAATATACATGCGTAAGAACGGAATATATATGTGTAAGAACTGAATATATATGCGTAAGAACTGAATATATATGTGTAAGAACTGAATATATATGTATAAGAACTGAATATATATGTTTAAGAACTGAATATATATGTGTAAGAATTGAATATACATGCGTAAGAACTGAATATATATGCGTAAGAACGGAATATATATGCGTAAGTACTGAATATATGCGTAAGAACTGAATATATAGGCGTAAGAACGGAATATATATGTGTAAGAACTGAATATATATGTGTAAGAACGGAATATATATGCGAAATAACTGAATATATATGCGTAAGAACTGAATATATATGCGTAAGAACTGAATATATATTCGTAAGAACGGAATATATATGCCGAAGAACTGAATATATGCGTAAGAACAGAATATATATATGTGTCAGAACTGAATATATATGTGTAAGAACTGAATATATATGCGTAAGAACTGAATATATATGTGTAAGAACTGAATATATATGTGTAAGAACTGAATATATGCGTAAGAACTGAATATATAGGCGTAAGAACGGAATATATATGCGTAAGTACTGAATATATATGCGTAAGAACTGAATATATAGGCGTAAGAACGGAATATATATGTGTAAGAACTGAATATATATGTGTAAGAACTGAATATATATGCGTAAGAACTGAATATATATGCGTAATAACTGAATATATATGCCTAAGAACTGAATATATATGCGTAATAACTGAATATATATGCGTAAGAACTGAATATATATGCGTAACAACTGAATATATATGCGTAATAACTGAATATATATATGTAAGAACTGAATATATATGTGTAAGAACTGAATATATGCGTAAGACCTCAATATATATGCGTAAGAACGGAATATATATGCGTAAGAACGGAATATATATGCGTAAGAACTGAATATATATCGTAAGAACGGAATATATATGCGTAAGAACTGAATATATATGCGTAAGAACTGAATATATATGCGTAAGAACTGAATATATATTTGTAAGAACTGAATATATATGTGTAAGAACTGAATATATATGTGTAAGAACTGAATATATATATGTAAGTAATGAATATATATGCGTAAGAAGTGAATATATATGCGTAAGAACTGAATATATATGCGTAAGAACTGAATATATGCGTAAGAACTGAATATATATGCTTAAGAACAGAATATATATGCGTAAGAACGGAATATATATGCGTAAGAACGGAATATATATGTGTAAGAACTGAATATATATGCGTAAGAACTGAATATATATGTGTAAGATATATGCGTAAGAACTGAATATATATGTGTAAGAACTGAATATATATGTGTAAGAACTGAATATATATGTGTAAGAACTGAATATATAAGTGTAAGAACTGAATATATATGTGTAAGAACTGAATATATATGTGTAAGAATTGAATATATATGTGTAAGAACTGAATATATATGTGTAAGAACTGAATATATATGTGTAAGAACTGAATATATATGTGTAAGAACGGAATATATATGCGAAAGAACTGAATATATATGTGTAAGAACTGAATATATATGTGTAAGCTATATGCGTAAGAACTGAATATATATGTGTAAGAACGGAATATATATGCGTAAGAACGGAATATATATGTGTAAGAACTGAATATATATGCGTAATAACTGAATATATATGTGTAAGAACTGAATATATATGTGTAAGAACTGAATATACATGCGTAAGAACTGAATATATATGTGTAAGAACTGAATATATATGTGTAAGAACTGAATATATATTCGTAAGAACGGAATATATATGCGTAAGAACTGAATATATGCGTAAGTACGGAATATATATGTGCAAGAACTGAATATATATGCGTAAGACTGAATATATATGTGTAAGAACTGAATATATATGTGTAAGGACTGAAAATATATGTGTAAGAACTGAATATATATGTGTAAGAACTGAATATATATCTGTAAGAACTGAATATATATGTGTAAGAACTGAATATACATGCGTAAGAACGGAATATATATGTGTAAGAACTGAATATATATGCGTAAGAACTGAATATATATGTGTATGAACTGAATATATATGTTTAAGAACTCAATATATATGTGTAAGAATTGAATATACATGCGTAAGAACTGAATATATAGGCGTAAGAACGGAATACATATGCGTAAGTACTGAATATATGCGTAAGAACTGAATATATAGGCGTAAGAACGGAATATATATGTGTAAGAACTGAATATATATGTGTAAGAACGGAATATATATGCGAAATAACTGAATATATATGTGTAAGAACTGAATATATATGCGTAAGAACTGAATTTATATGCGTAAGAACTGAATATATATTCGTAAGAACGGAATATATATGCGTAAGAACTGAATATATATGCGTAAGAACTGAATATATATTCGTAAGAACGGAATATATATGCCGAAGAACTGAATATATGCGTAAGAACAGAATATATATATGTGTAAGAACTGAATATATATGTGTAAGAACTGAATATATATGCGTAAGAACTGAATATATATGTGTAAGAACTGAATATATATGTGTAAGAACTGAATATATGCGTAAGAACTGAATATATAGGCGTAAGAACGGAATATATATGCGTAAGTACTGAATAAATATGCGTAAGAACTGAATATATAGACGTAAGAACGGAATATATATGTGTAAGAACTGAATATATATGCGTAATAACTGAATATATATGCGTAAGAACTGAATATATATGCGTAAGAACTGAATATATATGCGTAAGAACTGAATATATATATGTAAGAACTGAATATATATGCGTAAGAACGGAATATATATGCGTAAGAACGGAATATATATGTGTAAGAACTGAATATATATGCGTAAGAACTGAATGTATATGTGTAAGATATATGCGTAAGAACTGAATATATATGTGTAAGAACTGAATATATATGTGTAAGAACTGAATATATATGTGTAAGAACTGAATATATAAGTGTAAGAACTGAATATATATGTGTAAGAACTGAAAATATTTGTGTAAGAATTGAATATATATGTGTAAGAACTGAATATATATGTGTAAGAACTGAATATACATGTGTAACCTGAATATATATGTGTAAGAACGGAAATATATGCGAAAGAACTGAATATATATGTGTAAGAACTGAATATATATGTGTAAGCTATATGCGTAAGAACTGAATATATATGTGTAAGAACGGAATATATATGCGTAAGAACGGAATATTTATGTGTAAGAACTGAATATATATGCGTAAGAACTGAATATATATGTGTAAGAACTGAATATATATGTGTAAGAACTAAAAATATAATTGTAAGAACTGAATATATATGTGTAAGAACTGAATATATATGTGTAAGAACTAAATATATATGTGTAAGAACTGAATATATATGTGTAAGAACTGAATATATATGTGTAAGAACTGAATATATATTCGTAAGAACGGAATATATATGCGTAAGAACTGAATATATGCGTAAGTACGGAATATATATGTGCAAGAACTGAATATATATGCGTAAGAACTGAATATATATGTGTAAGAACTGAATATATATGTGTAAGGACTGAATATATATGTGTAAGAACTGAATATATATGTGTAAGAACTGAATATATATCTGTAAGAACTGAATATATATGTGTAAGAACTGAATATACATGCGTAAGAACGGAATATATATGTGTAAGAACTGAATATATATGCGTAAGAACTGAATATATATGTGTAAGAACTGAATATATATGTATAAGAACTGAATATATATGTTTAAGAACTGAATATATATGTGTAAGAATTGAATATACATGCGTAAGAACTGAATATATAGGCGTAAGAACGGAATATATATGCGTAAGTACTGAATATATGCGTAAGAACTGAATATATAGGCGTAAGAACGGAATATATATGTGTAAGAACTGAATATATATGTGTAAGAACGGAATATATATGCGAAATAACTGAATATATATGCGTAAGAACTGAATATATATGCGTAAGAACTGAATATATATGCGTAAGAACTGAATATATATTCGTAAGAACGGAATATATATGCGTAAGAACTGAATATATATGCGTAAGAACTGAATATATATTCGTAAGAACGGAATATATATGCCGAAGAACTGAATATATGCGTAAGAACAGAATATATATATGTGTAAGAACTGAATATATATGTGTAAGAACTGAATATATATGCGTAAGAACTGAATATATATGTGTAAGAACTGAATATATATGTGTAAGAACTGAATATATGCGTAAGAACTGAATATATAGGCGTAAGAACGGAATATATATGCGTAAGTACTGAATATATATGTGTAAGAACTGAATATATAAGTGTAAGAACTGAATATATATGTGTAAGAACTGAATATATATGTGTAAGAATTGAATATATATGTGTAAGAACTGAATATATATGTGTAAGAACTGAATATATATGTGTAAGAACTAAAAATATAATTGTAAGAACTGAATATATATGTGTAAGAACTGAATATATATGTGTAAGAACTAAATATATATGTGTAAGAACTGAATATATATGTGTAAGAACTGAATATATATGTGTAAGAACTGAATATATATTCGTAAGAACGGAATATATATGCGTAAGAACTGAATATATGCGTAAGTACGGAATATATATGTGCAAGAACTGAATATATATGCGTAAGAACTGAATATATATGTGTAAGAACTGAATATATATGTGTAAGAACTGAATATATATCTGTAAGAACTGAATATATATGTGTAAGAACTGAATATACATGCGTAAGAACGGAATATATATGTGTAAGAACTGAATATATATTCGTAAGAACGGAATATATATGCGTAAGAACTGAATATATGCGTAAGTACGGAATATATATGTGTAAGAACTGAATATATATGTGTAAGGACTGAATATATATGTGTAAGAACTGAATATATATGTGTAAGAACTGAATATATATCTGTAAGAACTGAATATATATGTGTAAGAACTGAATATACATGCGTAAGAACGGAATATATATGTGTAAGAACTGAATATATATGCGTAAGAACTGAATATATATGTGTAAGAACTGAATATATATGTATAAGAACTGAATATATATGTTTAAGAACTGAATATATATGTGTAAGAATTGAATATACATGCGTAAGAACTGAATATATAGGCGTAAGAACGGAATATATATGCGTAAGTACTGAATATATGCGTAAGAACTGAATATATAGGCGTAAGAACGGAATATATATGTGTAAGAACTGAATATATATGTGTAAGAACGGAATATATATGCGAAATAACTGAATATATATGCGTAAGAACTGAATATATATGCGTAAGAACTGAATATATATGCGTAAGAACTGAATATATATTCGTAAGAACGGAATATATATGCGTAAGAACTGAATATATATGCGTAAGAACTGAATATATATTCGTAAGAACGGAATATATATGCCGAAGAACTGAATATATGCGTAAGAACAGAATATATATATGTGTAAGAACTGAATATATATGTGTAAGAACTGAATATATATGCGTAAGAACTGAATATATATGTGTAAGAACTGAATATATATGTGTAAGAACTGAATATATGCGTAAGAACTGAATATATAGGCGTAAGAACGGAATATATATGCGTAAGTACTGAATATATATGTGTAAGAACTGAATATATAAGTGTAAGAACTGAATATATATGTGTAAGAACTGAATATCGCCCCTTGAGAGCCAGAAGGGCTCAACAGCATTTTTTATACTTTTGAGAAAATGACGATTAACGATTTGAATAGATATTAAAAATCAGATTATGTTCATATCTTCATGATACTTCACACATTTATTAGTCTTGACAAAGTTATTTTACACAAAAAATATTAATGTTCTAAATTAATATATAATGCCTTATTTGGTAGGTTTTGTTGATGAGTCCTTATGGCCGGCACATAATTGCTCATTTTTCTAGAGCTAAAAGGGCTCAATAGTTTCGGACATATGAGAAAAATACACCATAACACTTCGGGAGTTCTCTGAATTTTTGTTTATTAAACACCTATCTTTATAGTTTAGTTAAGGAAACACAGTTATGTTGCTTAACATACTGGATTTAAGTGTATAACGTCATAGATTCACTCATTGTCTGTGTCGGATTCTTCCTCTAAAATATCAGGACAGGTCAAGCAGTCTTTGACTTTGTCATTTGTTGGCAGTAGCTCATAGAATTTCCAGTATTGTTGAGGTATTATAAAACTTCTGCACAGGTCTAATAGATCCCGTTTCTTGGCCATAGAGATTGGAATCTTTTCTTTATATTTTCTTCGCAAGTCTCTATTGGGTGAGGGTCGTCCTCTGGATGCCTTCGCGACATTGATTGATCTGAATTCCGTTTGATCAAAGTCATATTTCACTAGGATCTGGTCTGGGGTCTCTTTGGACACTTTCAGGACTTTGACTTTTAACCAATTAACTTTAATTCCTTCGGTGTCAATCTTGAAATTTTTATAGTTGGTTTTAGTGTACTCTTTCAGGTCGTAAAAGCTGTCAAATCTCATAGGTACTACTGTGTAAGGATTGTTTCGACGTGCCATTTGGAAAATAGTGTCCCACTGATCCGGAGAAAATATTGATGTTCGCTTCTTTGCATGTTCGATGGCAGCGTGCATTGAATCACACTCCATCTGAGTGTGACCTGATTCTAAAAACTTCTGCTCTATTACTTTAATGTATGGGTGTTTACTAACTGTGTGCAATAAACCTGACGCCAAAAACTGATTCCTGTTCTGCCCTGAGCAACAGTCAGAATAAGGAATTACATGATTTACTGTTGATGGCAATGAGTTAATATGAGTAATAACACAAGTACCAATTTCAGACGACCCCCTTTGACCGTGAGTCTCGTCCCATACGTAACATGTCCCTTTTCTATCAGCCAATGAATAGAATGTTAGGTTGTATGTATTGAGCTTTCTTTTATAATATACTTGGCTAACATTAGAGCACGGGGTGGATAGAACGGCTTCAAGATCGAATGTAGCAGCGTAAACAGATTTGTTAGATTTTGACCTTTGCTTATCGCTTTCTTTTTCTCGTCTAGATTTCTCCTTCCTTTCAATATGTGCATTATGTGTGGCTTCATCATCGGGAGTCAAGAGATCTGTTCGTTTTTTTTCTTCATACGTGTTACAGGTTTGGCAAGCATCTTTCTTTGGTCTATGGAACGATAAATTGTAATCATTGCAGAATGTGTTCCGATAGACAGTCTCCGAAACTGGTGGAATATTATCCTCTTGACATTTGATTTTGTATAGGTCGTGCATTTTCCGAATCGTCAGATCTTGTTCAAGAAACTTCCTCTGTGTCGTTTTTCTTTTATAATGTGAGTCCACCACAGGAAACGACTCGATGTGTTTTTTAACATGAGCAATTGTTACAATATCTGTTTTATTGGCAGGCGCATGTTTGCCTCGTTGATCGGTTCCACTGTAACCCCCATGTTGTTTCTTTTGAAGTGTACATCTGATCAACTTATCTCCTATGCATAAAGTTCTAAGGAAGAACTGTTTGCATACTTTCACCCTTTGTGTTCCAACTGGTAAAAAGAAACTTCTCGAATTATGCTTGTATGTGCGACCATATCTATACTAGTTGTTTTGACATGAATGTGTTGACAGATAAAATCCCGCTTACGTTCAAATGTCATATCCTTGTCATAATAAGAGTTGAATATAGCAAGTCTTGTTTCCTCCGGGACCTTTTCTAAGCACTTGTTTTTGCAGCTTTTACAATTAGATGGTTGTACAGATTTTGACACCACCTCTCTCTTGTTTGCAGCAGATGTATATGCTTTTCCTGTAGTTCGGTTGGTTTTTCTTATGGTCTTTTTCCACTGCTGAGTGTTAGGTGTACGTTTTCTAGTAAGGTGAACCTTCTTAGGTGAAAGATACTCTGCTGCTTTCCTTGGTGTTATGATTTCGTCTGTTGATTTTGAAGCTTTTGAAGGCGTTTTTGGCAATGCATACTGTTCACTGGAAGTCGGCGAGCCTGAGAATGATTCGCATGTTTCTCTTGTTTCGCTAGTTTGTTTCTGTACATTCATTCTTTCTTTAACACAGGCATCATAATGTTCAAATCCGCGTACAGCAAGGTATGACAATTTTATTTCAGCATATTCTGAAGACTCACATGGGGTTAAATCTGGAGAAACGTGAATTATTGGATTGTTCAGTCTGCTAGTGTAAATTGTTATATTCTGGTTTAAGAAGTTAGCAGTTGCTAAAGGCAAAATGTCAGACAACTCAACATTCCAGATACCTTCTGATTTCAGATGGTTAACCTTTTCTACATAATCATGTGATGTTTCAAGCTCGTCCGTAGCTCTATTTGCCATATAACCTTTGTAATGTTCTTCGTTGTCCAGCAGATGTTTGCACAGTTCAGATCTGAATTCAAATGGTGTGAACGTTGAGGTAATTTGGGACAAAACTGCATTAAAATAACAGTTTCCATCAGGCCTTATGTGTATTCTTTCTAATCCATTACAAGTCAGCAAGTTTGACAGCCTACTTTCAGCAAATGTTTTCAATATTGAATTGGCATTATGTACTGCCATACTCTTCTTTAAAGCTGTTTGTAATTCAACACCAGATTCCTCTGCTTGCTTTTCTTGCGACGAAATTGTCTGGTTGGACGTTGATTGGACTATTTTGGATCGTTTTGAAAATGTTCTTGGTTTCTGAATACAATCATTGGAATAGGTATATTGTTTGCCTATTTTCTTTGAATCCTTGTCATGACTAACAAGTTTCTTTGCCTGTTTTCTTCCCTCTTCTCTTTTAAGAGGTCTTATTCTTTTTCTCATCCACTTTGATTTTCTTTTCTCTATCAATGGTGTTTTGCATCTTTCATCACTCGAGTATCTGTCATCTGAAGGTAGATAATTTTTGTCATTGTCGCTGTCATCAAATTCTGAAGACTCGGATGATAACTGTGTAACTTGTCTTTTTCTTTTATTCTGTAAGTGTTTCTGTATTTGCCGTAACGGAATATTGTCATCACTCATTGAAGATTCATTCTCTGACTGAGTTGGTATCTCAATCAATCTGTCTGTCTTACTTGGCATCTCGGACCGTCTCTCTAGCTGCTTCTGTATTTGGCGTAAAGGAATATTGTCATCACTCATTGAAGATTCATTATCTGACTGAGTTGGTATGTCAATGAGTTTGTCTGGCCGAGTTGGCGACTCAGCTGGTCTTTCTAGCTCAGACTGTTTCTCTAGCTCATTTGGCTCGTCAGAGGAGAGACTGTTTCTTTCTTTTCTGTGATCTGTATCCTGCTTTTTGTCAGCATGCATTGTATCAATATCTGGTAGCAGTACATCCATGCCTGGAAGTGGTGTAGCATATAGCTCATCATCTGACCATTCTAGATCTGCATCCATTTCTCGGATAACGTTACCTATAGTATGGAAAAAAAATCACATTTAACACAATGCCTGAACAACACACAAATGAGAATTTATTTTAACAATCCTTATATTTTATTTTGTTATGCATTTCAAATTCCTATTGAAAACTATATAATAGTGGGAGCCAAAAGGGCTCAACAGGAAAATCAACCCAAAATAAAACAGAAAGTGTAACACTAATTGTACAGTATTTTGCATGATCTATGTATTTAAATACTTTGCTTTACAGTTAACTGTTCATATAGATCTGTTTACTAAAGAATACCGTATTGTGATACAAAATCAAATTTGTTGCCAAAAGGGCTCATCAGCAATTCACTGAATTAAGGTAGCTCTATGCATTAAAAAAAACTTATAAAATAAGTAACTTAATAATTCAGCAGGCTTTTTATAAAGTATATAAAACAAAGTTTACTTACCAGTAATGTTTTATTCAAATATTCACAATTTGTTGTATTTTGCAATCGTCAAACTCATAGGTGACACTGAAATTCCTGTCCACTACAACACTATGTTTTCTATGTTTTTTCCACAATGAGATTAAAATAGCCAACAAAGTATCACTTTACAAGATAAAGACAGACACAAACTTCAACATAAGTGTATCTGCTAATTAGTGTGAAGTGTCTGGATAGTATTATAATTGAGGGGCTTATCAGCTCATTATTATGCTGTTGAGTCCTTTTGGCGCTATCAATATAGTTGATGAGCCCTTATGGTCCAAGGAATTACCACTGTTTACTGATGAGCCCTTTTCATAAAATGTCATAATATGTTATATTTATACTGATAACCCTACAATATTAATTTTGCATGTAGAGTACCCCCAGACCAGTTGAAATATGCATTAAAGTCAATTTTGACCAAAGTTGTAGTTGAGCCCTTCTGGCTCTGAAGGGGCGATATATATGTGTAAGAATTGAATATATATGTGTAAGAACTGAATATATATGTGTAAGAACTGAATATATATGTGTAAGAACTGAATATATATGTGTAAGAACGGAATATATAGGCGAAAGAACTGAATATATATGCGTAAGAAATGAATATACATGCGTAAGAACTGAACATATATGCGTAAGAACTGAATATATATGCGTAAGAACAGAATATATATGTGTAAGAACTGAATATATATGCGTAAGAACTGAATATATATGTGTAAGAACTGAATATATATGTGTAAGAACTGAATATATATGCGTAAGAACGGAATATATATGCGTAAGAACTGAATATATATGCATAAGAACTGAATATA
>JAWPHD010026034.1:0-14432 GCA_037043455.1 Cyrtodaria siliqua | reverse complement strand
TATTCAGTTCTTTCGCATATATATTCAGCTCTTACGCATATATATTCAGTTCTGACGCATATATATTCAGTTCTTACGCATATATATTCCGTTCTTACGCATATATATTCCGCTCTTACGCATATATATTCAGTTCTTACGCATATATGTTCAGTTTTTACGTATATATATTCAGTTCTTACGCATATATGTTCAGTTCTTATGCATATATATTCAGTTCTTACGCATATATTTTCAGTTCTTACACATATATATTCAGTTCTTACACATATATATTGAGTTCTTACACATATATATTCCGTTCTTTCTTACACATATATATTCAGTTCTTTCGCATATATATTCAGTTCTTACGCATATATATTCAGTTCTTAAGCATATATATTCATTTCTTTCACATATATATTCAGTTCTTACACATATATATTCAGTTCTGACGCAAATATTCAGTTCTTACACATATATATTCCGTTCTTACGCATATATATTCAGTTCTTACGCATATATATTCACTTCTTACGCATATATATTCAGTTCTTACGCATATATATTCCGTTCTTATGCATATATTCAACTCTTACGCATATATATTCAGTTATTATGCATATATATTCAGTTCTTATGCATATATATTCAGTTCTTACGCACATATATTCAGTTCTTACTTATATATTCCGTTCTTACGCATATATATTCAGTTCTTACGCATATATATTCAGTTCTTACACATATATATTCAGCTCTTACACATATATATTCAGTTAATACACATATATATTCAGTTCTTACGCATATATATTCAGTTCTTACACATATATATTCAGTTCTTACGCATATATTCAGTTCTTACGCATATATTCAGTTCTGATGCATATATATTCAGTTCTTACGCATATATATTCAGTTCTTACACATATATTCCGTTCTGACGCATATATATTCAGTTCTTACGCATATATATTCAGTTCTTACACATATATATTCAGCTCTTACACATATATATTCAGTTCTTACACATATATATTCCGTTCTTACGCATATATATTCAGTTCTTACGCATATATTCAGTTCTTACGCATATATATTCAGTTCTTACGCATATATTCAGTTCTTACGCATATATTCAGTTCTGACACATATATATTCAGTTCTTACACATATTTTCCGTTCTTACGCATATATATTCCGTTCTTACGCATATATATTCAGTTCTTACACATATATATTCAGCTCTTACACATATATATTCAGTTCTTACATATATATATTCAGTTCTTACACATATATATTCCGTTCTTACGCATATATATTCCGTACTAACGCATATATATTTAGTTCTTACGCATATATATTCAGTACTTAGGCATATATATTCAGTTCTTACGCATATATATTCAGTTTTTACGCATATATATTCCGTTCTTAAGCATATATTCAGCTCTTACGCATATATATTCAGTTCTTACGCATATATATTCAGTTCTGACGCATATATATTCAGTTAAAACACACATATATATTCAGTTCTTACACATATATATTCCGTTCTTACGCATATATATTCAGTTCTTACACATATATATTCAGTTCTTACACAAATATATTCAGTTCTTACACATATATATTCCGTTCTTACGCATATATATTCCGTTCTTACGCATATATTTTCAGTTCTTACGCATATATATTTAGTTCTTACGCATGTATGTTCAGTTCTTACGCATATATATTCAGTTCTTACGCATATATATTCAGTTCTTACGCATATATATTCAGTTCTTACACATATATATTCTGTTCTTACACATATATATTCCGTTCTTACGCATATATATTCAGTTCTTACGCATATATATTCCGTTCTTACGCATATATTCAGTTCTTACGCATATATATTCAGTTATTATGCATATATATTCAGTTCTTATGCATATATATTCAGTTCTTACGCACATATATTCAGTTCTTACTTATATATTCCGTTCTTACGCATATATATTCAGTTCTTACGCATATATATTCAATTCTTACGCATAAATTTTCAGTTCTGACGCATATATATTCAGTTCTTACACATATATTCCGTTCTTACGCATATATATTCAGTTCTTACGCATATATATTCAGTTCTTACGCATATATATTCAGTTCTGACGCATATATATTCAGTTCTTACACATATATATTCAGTTCTTACACCTATATATTCCGTTCTTACGCATATATATTCAGTTCTTACACATATATATTCAGTTCTTACGCATATATTCAGCTCTTACGCATATATATTCAGTTATTATGCATAAATATTCAGTTCTTATGCATATATATTCAGTTCTTACGCACATATATTCAGTTCTTACTTATATATTCCGTTCTTACGCATATATATTCAGTTCTTACGCATATATATTCAATTCTTACGCATATATTTTCAGTTCTGACGCATATATATTCAATTCTTACACCTATATATTCCGTTCTTACGCATATATATTCAGTTCTTACACATATATATTCAGTTCTTACGCATATATTCAGTTCTTACGCATATATTAGGTTCTGATGCATATATATTCAGTTCTTAAGCATATATGTTCAGTTCTTACACATATATTCCGTTCTTACGCATATATATTGAGTTCTTACACATATATATTCCGTTCTTTCTTACACATATATATTCAGTTCTTTCGCATATATATTCAGTTCTTACGCATATATATTCAGTTCTTACGCAAATATTCAGTTCTTACACATATATATTCTGTTCTTACGCATATATATTCAGTTCTTACGCATATATATTCACTTCTTACGCATATATATTCTGTTCTTACGCATATATATTCCGTTCTTACTCATATATTCAGCTCTTACGCATATATATTCAGTTCTTACGCATATATATTCAGTTCTTACGCATATATTCAGCTCTTACGCATATATATTCAGTTATTATGCATATATATTCAGTTCTTATGCATATATATTCAGTTCTTACGCACATATATTCAGTTCTTACTTATATATTCCGTTCTTACGCATATATATTCAGTTCTTACGCATATATATTCAATTCTTACGCATATATTTTCAGTTCTCACGCATATATATTCAGTTCTTACACATATATTCCGTTCTTACGCATATATATTCAGTTCTTACGCATATATATTCAGTTCTTACGCATATATATTCAGTTCTGACGCATATATATTCAGTTCTTACACATATATATTCAGTTCTTACACCTATATATTCCGTTCTTACGCATATATATTCAGTTCTTACACATATATATTCAGTTCTTACGCATATATTCAGTTCTTACGCATATATTCAGTTCTGATGCATATATATTCCGTTCTTACGCATATATGTTCAGTTCTTACACATATATTCCGTTCTTACGCATATATATTCAGTTCTTACGCATATATATTCATTTCTTACACATATATTCAGCTCTTACACATATATGGTCAGTTCTTACACATATATATTCAGTTCTTACACATATATATTCCGTTCTTACGCATATATATTCAGTTCTTACGCATATATTCAGTTCTTACGCATATATATTCAGTTCTTACGCATATATTCAGTTCTTACGCATATATTCAGTTCTGACGCATATATATTCAGTTCTGACGCATATATGTTCAGTTCTTACACATATATTCCGTTCTTACGCATATATATTCCGTTCTTACGCATATATATTCAGTTCTTACGCATATATTCAGTTCTTACGCATATATATTCAGTTCTTACGCATATATTCAGTTCTTACGCATATATTCAGTTCTGACACATATATATTCAGTTCTTACACATATTTTCCGTTCTTACGCATATATATTCCGTTCTTACGCATATATATTCAGTTCTTACACATATATATTCAGCTCTTACACATATATATTCAGTTCTTACATATATATATTCAGTTCTTACACATATATATTCCGTTCTTACGCATATATATTCCGTACTAACGCATATATATTTAGTTCTTACGCATATATATTCAGTTCTTAGGCATATATATTCAGTTCTTACGCATATATATTCAGTTTTCACGCATATATATTCCGTTCTTAAGCATATATTCAGCTCTTACGCATATATATTCAGTTCTTACGCATATATATTCAGTTCTGACGCATATATATTCAGTTAAAACACACATATATATTCAGTTCTTACACATATATATTCCGTTCTTACGCATATATATTCAGTTCTTACACATATATATTCAGTTCTTACACAAATATATTCAGTTCTTACACATATATATTCCGTTCTTACGCATATATATTCCGTTCTTACGCATATATATTCAGTTCTTACGCATATATATTTAGTTCTTACGCATGTATGTTCAGTTCTTACGCATATATATTCAGTTCTTACGCATATATATTCAGTTCTTACGCATATATATTCAGTTCTTACACATATATATTCAGTTCTTACACATATATATTCTGTTCTTACACATATATATTCCGTTCTTACGCATATATATTCAGTTCTTACGCATATATATTCCGTTCTTACGCGTATATTCAGTTCTTACGCATATATATTCAGTTATTATGCATATATATTCAGTTCTTATGCATATATATTCAGTTCTTAAGCACATATATTCAGTTCTTACTTATATATTCCGTTCTTACGCATATATATTCAGTTCTTACGCATATATATTCAATTCTTACGCATAAATTTTCAGTTCTGACGCATATATATTCAGTTCTTACACATATCATTCCGTTCTTACGCATATATATTCAGTTCTTACGCATATATATTCAGTTCTTACGCATATATATTCAGTTCTGACGCATATATATTCAGTTCTTACACATATATATTCAGTTCTTACACCTATATAATCCGTTCTTACGCATATATATTCAGTTCTTACACATATATATTCAGTTCTTACGCATATATTCAGCTCTTACGCATATATATTCAGTTATTATGCATATATATTCAGTTCTTATGCATATATATTCAGTTCTTACGCACATATATTCAGTTCTTACTTATATATTCCGTTCTTACGCATATATATTCAGTTCTTACGCATATATATTCAATTCTTACGCCATATATTTTCAGTTCTGACGCATATATATTCAATTCTTACACCTATATATTCCGTTCTTACGCATATATATTCAGTTCTTACACATATATATTCAGTTCTTACGCATATATTCAGTTCTTACGCATATATTAGGTTCTGATGCATATATATTCAGTTCTTAAGCATATATGTTCAGTTCTTACACATATATTCCGTTCTTACGCATATATATTGAGTTCTTACACATATATATTCCGTTCTTTCTTACACATATATATTCAGTTCTTTCGCATATATATTCAGTTCTTACGCATATATATTCAGTTCTTACGCAAATATTCAGTTCTTACACATATATATTCTGTTCTTACGCATATATATTCAGTTCTTACGCATATATATTCACTTCTTACGCATATATATTCTGTTCTTACGCATATATATTCCGTTCTTACTCATATATTCAGCTCTTACGCATATATATTCACTTCTTACGCATATATATTCAGTTCTTACGCATATATTCAGCTCTTACGCATATATATTCAGTTATTATGCATATATATTCAGTTCTTATGCATATATATTCAGTTCTTACGCACATATATTCAGTTCTTACTTATATATTCCGTTCTTACGCATATATATTCAGTTCTTACGCATATATATTCAATTCTTACGCATATATTTTCAGTTCTGACGCATATATATTCAGTTCTTACACATATATTCCGTTCTTACGCATATATATTCAGTTCTTACGCATATATATTCAGTTCTTACGCATATATATTCAGTTCTGACGCATATATATTCAGTTCTTACACATATCGTCCCATCAACGCAATAACTCCGTAAGTGCACTTTGGTAAATTGTTCAGGAGAGACAAAAAAATGTTTTTTTCCTTAACAATGGTACATATAAAGACACTGCCTTAGATTTAAGTGTAATATACCTATACTATGATCATTCTTTTATGATATTTAAAATAAAACTATTTTTAAATGAGTTAATGATAATAATTAAATCATAGTGACTTTGTGCGCTGAAAAGTTCAACGCAACAACTCCGTAAGTGCACTTACGGAGTTGTTGCACTGAAAAAAGTCAACGCAACAACTGCATTTTGCTAAGTTTAATAGTCTTAAATGCTGTTTGTGAATAATTGTGCTGGTTATTATTATTAATACCTAACTTGCATTTGTAGTTGCTTATGATTTAAGTCTATATAGCTTAACATATAAATAGTTCAGCCATAAAATTAAAAAAATTGGATTCAGACATAAAATTTATGGCCATGTCGTAAAAAATGCTAAAAAAATCAGTTTATTTCATGGCAATCTGTATTGTAAGGGTAGTACATACAAAACTGATTCATGGCTTTTTCCAGGTATTTTAGGAAAAAGGACCCTTGTAAATGTGGGTAATTTCTGTCGTAAAAATGACCAAATTGGGATTCTTTTCTTCGATAAAATGGCCAATAGGGAATTGTTTACGTCAACATCTTGTAAGTTGCGATGAGGTAATAGCCTAATAGGTACAGTTAGGAACACTATTACATCAATAACATACTTATATTGATTAGTATGTAACATAAGGGATGTATCAGTACATTACATGTACAAAATACACTATTTTGCATTGGGAACGGGTCCTAGAAAAAGCCCTGTGAATCCACGTTATTGCAAGATATTTTACTATGCCATGTTACTTGATAATCAGATATTTTCAATTATAACATCTAAAGGGGCTGGTCAGTAATGAATAATCATTTTAACTCCTTATTAAACATGTAATTTTTACATTCACTTGATACATTCTGAAGGGAAAAAACGTCCAATTTCAAATAAACTTCGTTTTTCAAATAGGACGAGCTACTGCCCACATGGAATTTGCAATTCACTACCGGCGTTTAAAATTAAAAAAAAGTATAAACGCTGAGAATTTGTACATCAGTTCTTAATTAAGCAATATTTCAGAAGGATTAGTATTGGCATTGCAATCACTTCACTCATAGAAGTATTTTTCCTTTTCTTCTGAAAAACGTGTTCACATTTCACTCAAGAAAGGTTTTCTGTAAGGTTAATCTGACACAGTTCAGCATATTTATATGATTTTATAGCATGGCATTCATTGCAGCTTGTACAAACTGATAAGTAATAGATAGAGTATGGTTTCATTGAGTTGGTTATTTTTTATTTATCGAGATGGGTGTAGCCCATCAAGGTGTTTAAATTAACCAATGAGATGAAACCATACTCTATTTGTTTTGTAGCATGTCTATTCAAGCTCCCTGCCATACTCTAACTTCCAATAACTGGTAGTTGCGACACATTCACTTTATACATTTTTAAAAGTCATGATATCATACACAATTGGAATAATGTTTTTGGTACAAAGTTTACAGAAATTGGTGGGGTATCATTCGATCACATAACTTGCGATGTGAGAGTATAATAAAACCATGACAAAAATATCATAATACAGTTGAGTGTAATAAACATGAAAAATAAATAAGGTCAAATTATCACATTTTGGCCTTTTCTGTTCAGGTCAGGGTGTATAGATTTCGGGTGGTAATTCCGGAGTTACGGAAATCAGTGAAGCAGTTCTGACTGTTTAGAGTGTTACAGAGAAGACTAAAGCAGCTACATTTATAAATGTGTATTTCATGTGGTATTTTTGGAGTATGTGGTAAATAAAATCTCGCTTTCATACCTTTAATACTGAATTTACTAAACTTATTGGATGCAATTTTATCCATTTTGTTTAATAAATTTAATATTAGAATGGCACTCTTTTATTTATAGGTTCTGGCCTGGTAGCTTTGAATGTTTACTTACACATGGCATCAGACTTACTGTTAGGGAATACCATCATGGTCTTACTTGATGGTCATCATGTCAGTTGGATCAATTGTCCAAGTTTCTAGGGAATGTCAATTTGATGTTCATGCCATCAGTGGCAATGGCAGTGTCTACTGAAGTCAATTCATTGCCAACTGAGTAACATTATAGGTTTTATTACATGATTTGCTTGTTTGTTTTTATGGTGTTTTACATCATTTATATATGACGGTCAGTTTTATTTTTTGGTGGTGGAGGCAGACCACCCACTTTACTGGGTAGAACCAGCACTATACACCTCCCGCCATCCATAAGAATTGACTTTTCCTCACTAACATACATGATTCGGGAAGCTTGTATGACCAAGTCCACTGAGCAGTTTGTATTGTTGGTTGCACATTCAATGGTGGAATGAACATATTACTCTGTTATACACGTTAATCTGAACTGAACAGTTAGGTTAAACTTATTTATTTTACATTGATTGTAACAAAAGCTCTATGAACTTATTTGAATCACTCTTGATGTCTACCTGGGTAGAACCAGTACTAAGCAAATGCAGATAAAGTGTCTTGCTAAGGGACACAACACATAATTATTATGGTTATGGCAGGAATCGAACCCATGACTTTTTGGTCAATGGTTCAATGGTCTACCAATAGACCACAGCGCTCCATAAAACAGTTAAAAGAGTACAGTGTAAAGTCCTTATTTTGGTAGTAGCCATTGCTTCCAAAAGCATATAAACACCTCAGGATTCCCTTTTTGCAATTATTTCATTCCAAATATAGAAAAGCCATCACCTGACCCCAAAGTTGCTTAACTTTGGTGCGAAGCATAAACTTGATGCTATACTACTATGACTTGTCTTAATGTCTGAGTAATTGGTTTATCAATAATAAATAATTTGATCTGAATTCTTAAGTAGATTTTCACAATCAAGCATAGTCCTCACCATCACCTGTACAAAGTTTGATGCCACTGAACCAATTTAAAATTACAATTTGTTTGTAACCGGATTAATTATATTACACAGACACAAAAAACACATGCACATTTCTTTTCTATGAAATTGGATAGCATACAGGTAGTTCATTTCTATGAAGTTTTATGAAGTAGATATTAAAAAACACTGGTAGTTATTTTCTGTTATCATACCTACCTCAAGTAAAATTGTTAAATTCCCATAAATGGACTCTGAAACATTTCCGCCTATTACCCGCTACACCATTATATGCACACAAATGAATCAAAAAGTCTTAAGCACAATGTTGAACATGCTGAACTTCCATAGACGGACCATGAAACACTTTTAATTATTGCCCGCTAAATACACTGTTACATGCACACAAATGATGAGCGCTCGTTTAGAAAAACTCAAAGTATACATACAAAATTATAATCTTTGCTTTTACTGTTGATTAAAGTGTAAAAACAATTTTTGTAATGTTTTATTTTAAAAGAATGTTTATTTGCAGAACCAATTTTTTTTTCAAATGTATTTTTCAGTATAATAAAATAAATATTACATTCCTGTGAGATTGAGTGAATATTCTATTATTCAATAAGGATAAAACCAATATCCAGTATAGTATTCTATTACGAAAGATAAAACCCTGGCAATCATATTTATATTGATAAAAACAAAATGACAAATATTTTTGTCAATTTCTAATTAACAGTTCCGTTATAAAGATGTAAATTGCTCAAATATAACTTAATCTTAATAATCACACTAAAATTTAGTATTTTTTCTTCTTAATCTATGGTTTTAGAGCTCAATATCAACCTGTGTTGATCAGTGATTTAAGTTTAATTTTGGGGGGAAATTGTAAAACGTTTCCTTTTTTGTATGAATAATATATATTTTATAAGCTAAATAATAAATTAAAAACATTATGACATCATATTAATTTAGTGACATCACTGTCTTGTCACAAGTCATGATACTCAGATTAATTGAATGCAATAACTCAGTAAGTGCATTTACAGAGTTACTGTTAGTGCGCTTACAGAGTTTTTGCATTGAAACATTCAATGCAACAACTCCGTAAGTGCACTTATTGAGTTGTTGCGTTGAACTTTTTCATGACTGCAGATAGTGAGTTGTGCTTCTAATGAAATAAAATCCCGAAAAGTGCCAAATCAACTCTAATATTTTGATAGAACATGTATCTCAATGTGAGAGACTCATTTATGCAAAAAAGTGATTTTCTGAAAACATGTCGCTTACGGAGTTATTGCGTTCATGGGACGATATATATTCAGTTCTTACACCTATATATTCCGTTCTTACGCATATATATTCAGTCCTTACACATATATATTCAGTTCTTACGCATATATTCAGTTCTTACGCATATATTCAGTTCTGATGCATATATATTCAGTTCTTACGCATATATGTTCAGTTCTTACACATATATTCCGTTCTTACGCATATATATTCAGTTCTTACGCATATATATTCATTTCTTACACATATATATTCAGCTCTTACACATATATGGTCAGTTCTTACACATATATATTCAGTTCTTACACATATATATTCCGTTCTTACGCATATATATTCAGTTCTTACGCATATATTCAGTTCTTACGCATATATATTCAGTTCTTACGCATATATTCAGTTCTTACGCATATATTCAGTTCTGACGCATATATATTCAGTTCTTACGCATATATATTCAGTTCTTACGCATATATTCAGTTCTTACGCATATATTCAGTTCTGACGCATATATATTCAGTTCTTACGCATATATGTTCAGTTCTTACACATATATTCCGTTCTTACGCATATATATTCAGTTCTTACGCATATATATTCAGCTCTTACACATATATATTCAGCTCTTACACATATATATTCAGTTCTTACATATATATATTCAGTTCTTACACACATATATTCCTTTCTTACGCATATATATTCCGTACTTACGCATATATATCAGTTATTACGCATATATATTCAGTTCTTACGCATATATATTCAGTTCTTACGCATATATGTTCAGTTCTTACACATATATTCCGTTCTTACGCATATATATTCAGTTCTTACGCATATATATTCAGTTCTTACGCATATATATTCAGTTCTGTCGCATATATATTCAGTTAATACACATATATATTCAGTTCTTACACATATATATTCAGTTCTTACGCATATATTCAGTTCTTACGCATATATTCAGTTCTGACACATATATGTTCAGTTCTTACGCATATATATTCAGTTCTTACACATATATTCCGTTCTTACGCATATATATTCAGTTCTTACGCATATATATTCAGTTCTTACACATATATATTCAGCTCTTACACATATATATTCAGTTAATACACATATATATTCAGTTCTTACGCATATATATTCAGTTCTTACACATATATATTCAGTTCTTACGCATATATTCAGTTCTTACGCATATATTCAGTTCTGATGCATATATATTCAGTTCTTACGCATATATATTCCGTTCTTACACATATATTCCGTTCTTACGCATATATATTCAGTTCTTACGCATATATATTCAGTTCTTACACATATATATTCAGCTATTACACATATATATTCAGTTCTTACACATATATATTCCGTTCTTACGCATATATATTCAGTTCTTACGCATATATTCAGTTCTTACGCATATATATTCAGTTCTTACGCATATATTCAGTTCTTACGCATATATTCAGTTCTGACACATATATATTCAGTTCTTACACATATTTTCCGTTCTTACGCATATATATTCCGTTCTTACGCATATATATTCAGTTCTTACACATATATATTCAGCTCTTACACATATATATTCAGTTCTTACATATATATATTCAGTTCTTACACATATATATTCCGTTCTTACGCATATATATTCCGTACTAACGCATATATATTTAGTTCTTACGCATATATATTCAGTTCTTAGGCATATATATTCAGTTCTTACGCATATATATTCAGTTTTTACGCATATATATTCCGTTCTTAAGCATATATTCAGCTCTTACGCATATATATTCAGTTCTTACGCATATATATTCAGTTCTGACGCATATATATTCAGTTAAAACACACATATATATTCAGTTCTTACACATATATATTCCGTTCTTACGCATATATATTCAGTTCTTACACATATATATTCAGTTCTTACACAAATATATTCAGTTCTTACACATATATATTCCGTTCTTACGCATATATATTCCGTTCTTACGCATATATATTCAGTTCTTACGCATATATATTTAGTTCTTACGCATGTATGTTCAGTTCTTACGCATATATATTCAGTTCTTACGCATATATATTCAGTTCTTACGCATATATATTCAGTTCTTACACATATATATTCAGTTCTTACACATATATATTCTGTTCTTACACATATATATTCCGTTCTTACGCATATATATTCAGTTCTTACGCATATATATTCAGTTCTTACGCATATATATTCAGTTCTTACACATCTATATTCAGCTCTTACGCATATATTCAGTTCTTACGCATATATTCTGTTCTTACGCATATATATTCAGTTCTTACGCATATATGTTCAGTTCTTACACATATATTCCGTTCTTACGCATATATATTCAGTTCTTACGCATATATGTTCAGTTCTTACGCATATATATTCAGTTCTTACGCATATATATTCAGTTCTTGCGCATATATATTCAGTTCTTACACATATATATTCAGTTCTTACGCATATATCTTACACATATACATTCAGTTCTTACACATATATATTCCTTTCTTACGCATATATATTCCGTACTTACGCATATATATCAGTTATTACGCATATATATTCAGTTCTTACGCATATATATTCAGTTTTCACGCATATATATTCCGTTCTTAAGCATATATTCAGCTCTTACGCATATATATTCAGTTCTTACGCATATATATTCAGTTCTGACGCATATATATTCAGTTAAAACACACATATATATTCAGTTCTTACACATATATATTCCGTTCTTACGCATATATATTCAGTTCTTACACATATATATTCAGTTCTTACACAAATATATTCAGTTCTTACACATATATATTCCGTTCTTACGCATATATATTCCGTTCTTACGCATATATATTCAGTTCTTACGCATATATATTTAGTTCTTACGCATGTATGTTCAGTTCTTACGCATATATATTCAGTTCTTACGCATATATATTCAGTTCTTACGCATATATATTCAGTTCTTACACATATATATTCAGTTCTTACACATATATATTCTGTTCTTACACATATATATTCCGTTCTTACGCATATATATTCAGTTCTTACGCATATATATTCCGTTCTTACGCGTATATTCAGTTCTTACGCATATATATTCAGTTATTATGCATATATATTCAGTTCTTATGCATATATATTCAGTTCTTACGCACATATATTCAGTTCTTACTTATATATTCCGTTCTTACGCATATATATTCAGTTCTTACGCATATATATTCAATTCTTACGCATAAATTTTCAGTTCTGACGCATATATATTCAGTTCTTACACATATATTCCGTTCTTACGAATATATATTCAGTTCTTACGCATATATATTCAGTTCTTACGCATATATATTCAGTTCTGACGCATATATATTCAGTTCTTACACATATATATTCAGTTCTTACACCTATATAATCCGTTCTTACGCATATATATTCAGTTCTTACACATATATATTCAGTTCTTACGCATATATTCAGCTCTTACGCATATATATTCAGTTATTATGCATATATATTCAGTTCTTATGCATATATATTCAGTTCTTACGCACATATATTCAGTTCTTACTTATATATTCCGTTCTTACGCATATATATTCAGTTCTTACGCATATATATTCAATTCTTACGCATATATTTTCAGTTCTGACGCATATATATTCAATTCTTACACCTATATATTCCGTTCTTACGCATATATATTCAGTTCTTACACATATATATTCAGTTCTTACGCATATATTCAGTTCTTACGCATATATTAGGTTCTGATGCATATATATTCAGTTCTTAAGCATATATGTTCAGTTCTTACACATATATTCCGTTCTTACGCATATATATTGAGTTCTTACACATATATATTCCGTTCTTTCTTACACATATATATTCAGTTCTTTCGCATATATATTCAGTTCTTACGCATATATATTCAGTTCTTACGCAAATATTCAGTTCTTACAGATATATATTCTGTTCTTACGCATATATATTCAGTTCTTACGGATATATATTCACTTCTTACGCATATATATTCTGTTCTTACGCATATATATTCCGTTCTTACTCATATATTCAGCTCTTACGCATATATATTCAGTTCTTACGCATATATTCAGCTCTTACGCATATATATTCAGTTATTATGCATATATATTCAGTTCTTATGCATATATA
>JAWPHD010026033.1:0-14433 GCA_037043455.1 Cyrtodaria siliqua | reverse complement strand
ATATGAACCCTGTATATCTATGTAGACCCATCACATTCCTATGACTATAAATCCTGTATATCTACCTGGAGACATACTTTCCTATAACTATATATGAACTCTGTATATCTACATAGACCATACCTTCCTATAACCATATATGAACCCTGTATATCTAGTTAGAACCATACCTTCCTATAACCATACATTAGCCCCATATATCTATGTAGAATCATACCTTCCTATGCTATGACCATATATGAACCCTGTAAATCAACTTAAAAGCACACCTTCCTATAACCATATATTAACCCCATATATCTAGGTAGAACCATACCTTCCTATAACCAGATATGAACCATACTTATCTACATATAACCATACCTTCCCAGGGCTTTTTTACCTTATATAACAGAGGCCTGTAAAGGGCCTCTTCCCAACTGAAAATTGGACTGTTTTTTCCCAACTGTGGCAGAAATATTTCCCAATCGGAAAACAGCAGTCTCTCAGAATTTGAGAAAAAACATGAATTCTGTATTTTTGTCTGTTAAGTAAATGCCGACTTGTAAAAGTTAATAATTATGGTAAATAATGGATGACAATATAAATAAAGTATATTAATGTCATATTTACTTAATTTATGAAATCTTGTATTTTTCCCAAAATGAGAAATAAGCGCGTTCTTTTTCCCAAAATGGACAGGCCTGGGCCTCTTCCCAATTTTGTGGAAAAAAGCCCTGCTTCCTATAACCATTTATGAACCTGGTATATCTACCTCAAGCCATACTTTCCTATTACCATATATGAAGCCTGTATATCTACGTAGAACCATACCTTCCTATAACCATATATCTACATAGAACCATACCTGCCTATAACCATATATGAACCCTGTATATCTGCATAGAACATGTCTTACTATAATCATATAGGGATCCTATATATCTGTGAAGAACCATACCTTCCTATAACCATATATGAGCCCTGTATATATAAGTAGAACCATACCTTTCTATAACCATATATCTACATAGAACCATAACTGCCTATAACCATATATGAACCCTGTATATCTACGTAGAACCATAACTTCCTATAACCATATATCTACATAGAACCATACCTGCCGATAACCATATATGAACCCTGTATATCTACGTAGAACGATACCTTCCTATAACCATATATCTATGAAGAAACATACCTGCCTATAACCATTATATGAAACCCATGTATCTATGTAGAACCATACCTTCCTATAACTATATATTAATCCTGTATAGCTACCTCACGCCATACATTCCTATAACCATATCTGAACCTCATATGACTATGCAGACCAATACCTTCCTCTGACTATATATATTAACCAAGTATATCTACATAGAACCATACCTTGCTATAACCATATATGAACCCTGTATATCTACCTGGAGACATACTTTCCTATAATGATATATGAACTCTATCTACATAGACCATACCTTCCTATAACCATATATGAACCCTGTATATCTATGTAGAACCATACCTTCCTATGACCATATATGAACCCTTTGTATCTACATAAAACCATACCTTCCTATAACCATGTAGGAACCCTGTATTTCTACATTAAACCATACCTTCCTATAACCATACATGAACACTGTATATCTACGTAGAACCATATCTTCCTATAACCATATATAAACCCATATATCTATGTAGAACCATACCTTCCTATGCTATGACCATATATGAACCCTGTAAATCTAGGTAGAACCATACCTTCCTATAACCCTATATTAACCCAATATATCTAGGTAGAACCATACCTTCCTATAACCATATATGAATCATACATATCTACATAGAACCATACCTTCCTATAACCATTTATGAACCTGGTATATCTACGTAGAACCATGCCTTCCTATAACCATATATTAACCCCATATATCTATGTAGAAGCATACCTTCGTATGACCATATGCGAACCCTGTATATCTACCTCAAACCATTCTTTCCTATAACCATAAATGAAGCCTGTATGTCTACCTAGAACCATGATCTTCCTATAACCATATATGAACACTATATATCTACATAGAACCATACCTGCCTACAACATATATGAACCCTGTATATCTGCATAGAACATGTCTTATTATAATCATATAGGGACCCTATTATCTATGTAGAACCATACCTTCCTATAACCATATATGAACCCAGTATATCTACGTATAACCATACCTTCCTATAACCTTATATCTATGAAAAACCATACCTGCCTATAACCATTATATGAACCCCATATGACTATGCAGACAAATACCTTCCTCTGCCTATATATTAACCCTGTATATCTACATAGAACCATACCTTCCTATAACCATATATTAACCCTGTATATCTATGTAGACCCATTACCTTCCTATGACTATAAATCCTGTATATCTACCTGGAGACATACTTTCCTATAACGATATATGAACTCTGTATATCTACATAGACCATACCTTCCTATGACCATATATGAACCCTGTATATCTATGTAGAACCATACCTTCCTAAGACCATATATGAACCCTTTGTATCAACATAAAACCATACCTTCCTATAACCATATAAAACCCCTGTATATCTACATTGAACCATACCTGCCTATAAACATATATGAACCCTGTATATCTGCAAAGAGCATGTCTTACTATAATCATATAGGGATCCTATATATCTGTGTAGAACCATACCTTCCTATAACCATATATGAGCCCTGTATATCTAAGTAGAACCAAACCTTCCTATAACCATACATGAACACTGTATATCTACGTAGAACCATACCTTCCTATAACCATATATTAACCCATATATCTATGTAGAACCATGCTTTCCTAAGCTATGACCATATATGAACCCTGTAAATCTACATAGAAGAAAACCTTCCTATAACCATATGTTAACCCCATATATCTATGTAGAACCGTACCTTCCTATAATCATATATGAACCATACATATCTACATAGAACCATACCTTCCTATAACCATTTATGAACCTGGTATATCTTGTTAGAACCATACCTTCGTATAACCATATCTTAACCCCTATATATCTATGTAGAAGCATACCTTCGTATGACCATATGTTAATATACAATTATGGACTTTTCAGCTGTTATACATGATGTGATATGCACCAAAAAAATCATTATTGACCGAGGCGATAGCCGAGGTCAATAATGATTTTTTGGTACATATCAACATCATGTATAACAGCTGAAAAGTCCATAACTGTTTTATTATATAACCCTCAATTTACAATTATATAAAACAGGTCAATATCAAAAAAACAATTATATAAAACAGGTCAATATCAAAAAAACAGGTCAATATCAAAAAAACAGGTCAATATCGCTAGATATTTTTTCTAAAAAATTACTTTTTAGCCAATGAAAACGCGTCTATTTATAGGTTATATAATAACACTGTATATCTACCTCGAGCCAAACTTTCCTATAACCATATATGAAGCCTGTATATCTACCTAGAACCATGATCTTCCTATAACCATATATACCTGTAGAATACCTGTAGAATCTTCAAGGGCTCTGTCGTAAGGACTACGTCCTTTTAAAACCCCTCTCGATGTAGTAGATATATAGCAAGACAACTATCGTATTTACATTAGGTTTAGATTTTTGGTGCAAAATTCAAAGAGTTTGGCTGTGTGTAACTGTCACTGTAACAATCTATATTTTGTTACAACTGGTATTGTCCATTTTTCCAATGCCGATCAAACATGATTTTAAACTTTTCCACATCTATATGAACACAGAGCTCCAGATAAGGTGCGTATTTGCGTAAATACGCAAATAAAATGGTAGAAAAAGCAATATAAATACAAAACCATGCGTATCAAAACGCAAAAGAAATGCCTGATACGCAATTCCTCGCAAATTGCTAGCGTATTGTGCAATTTTTCATTTCAAATCGATCGCGTATTTGCCCAGAGTTCTCACAATATCTCGAAACAAATCAAATATAGGTAAAAGACCGAAACTGCCGAGTGAACAGACTGGTTCCGAAATTCAGTTTAAATTGTGCGCGATTTACTCATTTTTGCCTGTACCCTTTTTATATCGTGTAGGCGCTCGGCGATCTAAATCAAGCGTCGGTTAAAAATTTCGGCGAATGGATTTGGACCACCATTATTTTCACATAGACCGTAATGTTAGCTCTACACAGAATAACACTTACCCTTATGCTCCGTGACACTTCAAATATCCATTAAAATGTATATACGTGACGACAAAACACAAAAATAGCAAAACAACAATGACCACAACTGCTCTATGCACCAGCATTTGACTCAAAATGAAAGTAGATGACCTTTTTTGACAACAACAGCCGAACCACACCTCATTTTGTTTAAAATCTTACCTCATACAAAGTAGTACCACTCAGCACTCTGATGACTGATTCCTTTGCTTTTTGCACCCATATCTTCGGAAATCTATCCTCAAAACAAAAACAGTAAATATACGTACCTCTTTTATGTACTAAATCAATTACACAGTCCCAAATAACACCACTGATGGTACTACTTTCGAGTACGACCATTTTCAACTTTTGACCTCTCTGGTTACCGGTCCAAGTCCTATATGCCCTAGATTTGGTTTTAAAACAATTTATAATTACATGTGAGTATCAACTTACATGTCAACTTAAAAAATCCAGAGTACCATCGCCATTCATCGAAGACTGGGGAAGATATTGGTGTTCAAGTCTAGGCACCTTCACTGCGACAACCTGTATGAACAAACTACCCGCAGTGGTGACAAGGGGTATACTGAAAATATCATAAAAAAATAATAAGTAATAATTTGGAGCCAAACTGATTTCTTATAGTAAGTAATAGTATTGGTGCTAAACATAAATACACATTTACACACTGCGATATGAAATTTCTAACGGAACAGCATGTTATTTGTAGACGCAGGCCCTCGTGGGTTTATTTTATATCATTTTTGAAATTTCAATTATTATATTTTGAAAAATAAAAATCTAAAACTGTCAAAAATTAGCCTGTTGGAATCCGACAAGTATATATTAGACACAAATGACACAACATATTCAAAATCACCAATGCTTTATTTCCTATAGACATTCGACTTTTCGTGAAAAAGTCCATTTTTGGGTCATTTTGACCAAATCCGAGAAGATTCCAAAATTTTCAAAGTCTAATAATATGTGTCTGCAGATTCACATATTCATTAAACTTTGCAGAAAGGTTTCACACATATCATATATTCAGAAAAAAATTATAACTGCCTTCTCACTATGGAATAAGAGAACCCATAGCCATTACAGCTATCTCGGGATGTAATTTGTTCATGTTTTTGACCAAGTTTCTCAATTAATATAGTTTCCTTTGCACTATATAGAATTATATCAAAAGAATAAAGTAATTTCTAACATGTCCTATAGAGCAACAGACTTTAACTGATCCAATAATTTCTCAAATCTTTCACTATTGGCTTTATAAAAACATTTAACTTGAATCCCTATGTGACTAGAAAAATGGTAGTTTTTCCGAGGCTCAACCAATGTGAGCCCAACACGGTTTATTTGGTTTATACATCAGCGTATACCCAAATATGCAATTTACTTATAATTTAAATACAACAGCACACCTATCTGGATCATTTTAACCATAACACTCAAAGCTTGCATTTTTAAAGAAAAGAGAAATTATCAGGACACTGACATTGAATAATGTGTTTACATGGCTCATCCAGAGCAATCTGATTGCCGTTAAATTATTTGCTTATAAAATTATAATGATTATTTGTTGTCGACCATTCTGGATAATACCGGGTGTGGATTTACCTCTTAAGGTCTGAAATCAGAGGAAAAAGACCCGATGCAGGATAATAAATACCGTCATTTAATTTTTCTTGCCCGGGAGGTGGGTGGGTGGGTGGGGGAGGGTTCGAGTAAGCAAACATTTTAGATAAATACAATATGTCTGGTTGGTCAAGTAAATAAATACAGGTAGATAAAGGTGTATCCATTGCTTGTATGAGATATGAGGAGTGAGTTCTTGGTGATACTGTTTAGGTAGGAGTTCTCAAGTATATAGTTTGAATCTCATCACATACAAAAATCTCCAAATCCCAGACCGATGATCAACCTAGACACCTTACAGACGGATGCCTTTTACATACTTGTACACACACCCACACACACACCCACACACACACCCACACCCACCACAGGGGCACAATACATCTAATTTTATTACTTACTGCGTATGATAGTGTACCAATATCCAAAAACTCTCAGAAGAGCCAATTACGGTAGGCACGAGTAGTGGATCCTTTTTTCAAGACAGTCGTACAGTCATGTTTGGCAGATTTCTGAAAAAAAATGCATAAAATGATTTAAATAAGTTATATAATGTCAATAACTGATGATAATAATATGATAATAAAAACAGAAACTCCAATTGTTATAATTATATACAAAACACAACTTTTTAGTATGCAAACATGTTGTGACTGTCCATACATGTATGTAGATAAATGTGTGACGATCCGAGATGACCAACAGAACCAACCATATGCATTTATGCGATAGCGCAAACCAACAGAAATCCATGTATTTAGATTGTATAGATCTTGGTTAACAAAACACTCAAAATTACCTAATATGTGTAACAAACGAAAGAATAAGCAATGACATGGATCTGAAAAAAATGCCTATTTCCTAAAAATGCTTCATGACTCGGACCGATGCAAAACAGCTTTCCAAGCCTCAGAAAACATACAATTGTCACATATCATGCATATGTGCATTTATTTCATAAAGATATACAATGCTAATGATGAAATATACATTTGTGAACACAAATACCAACTCATACCTGCATGACAGGAACACTATCCTATCAGTATGCCTAAAATACCAACAAATCCACAAAATCAGCTAAATTCTAGCTTGTCTGTTTAAAGACCGGATGTAAATAAGATGCTCGAACCATATATTTACATAAACGAATACTTGCATGTATCATCAGACTCCTCGTCATTATTTTTAAGTACCCAAACTGAATGTAAATCCGTTGAAAACAGTAAAAACACATTCAACATCATCCAATTCTTGTTTCGCATAAAGGATTTGGACCACCATTATTTTCACATAGACCGTAATGTTAGCTCTACACAGAATAACACTTACCCTTATGCTCCGTGACACTTCAAATATCCATTAAAATGTATATACGTGACGACAAAACACAAAAATAGCAAAACAACAATGACCACAACTGCTCTATGCACCAGCATTTGACTCAAAATGAAAGTAGATGACCTTTTTTGACAACAACAGCCGAACCACACCTCATTTTGTTTAAAATCTTACCTCATACAAAGTAGTACCACTCAGCACTCTGATGACTGATTCCTTTGCTTTTTGCACCCATATCTTCGGAAATCTATCCTCAAAACAAAAACAGTAAATATACGTACCTCTTTTATGTACTAAATCAATTACACAGTCCCAAATAACACCACTGATGGTACTACTTTCGAGTACGACCATTTTCAACTTTTGACCTCTCTGGTTACCGGTCCAAGTCCGAATGTAAACAAACGCGGACGGATAAAAACACCGCAATAAAACACAAATAAATACATTTAGTAACTATTTGACCACAGTAAGTCAACGGAGGCAAAACAAATTTCAAAAATAATGTTGGATGACGTACTTTTCATTGTTGTCTACGATTCACAAGGCATGTGTTACAGTTTACATATGACCACAGATACCGGTTTAAAAAAAAAGAAAAAAAGTCTTATATTCTATTAACACAGATACCGGTTTAAAAAAAATAAAAAACTTATATTCTATTAAATATAGTATGCACACAACATAATGATAAAAGTGATAAAACATGTTTGATTATGTGTTTTGTTTGTTGTAAGTTAATTTTTCAAGGAAATACTCAAATGAAAACATCCGGGTGGGATAAAAAATACCCAATTAAATAAAAAATCAGTGGGTATCCGGAAAAAAAATACCCAATTAAAATTCAAAATACCCATTTTTTAAAAAAACTGGGTATTTACCCAATTGATGCAAAAGTTATCTGTTTCTCTGTGAACACTGTATATCTATGTGGAACCATACCTTCCTATAACATATATGAACCCTGTATATCTATGTAGACCCATTACCTTCCTATGACTATATATTAATCCTGTATATCTACCTGGAGACATACTTTCCTATAACGATATATGAACTCTGTATATTTACATAGACCATACCTTCCTATAACCATATATGAACCCTGTATATCTATGTAGAACCATACCTTCCTATGACCATATATGAACCCTTTGTATCTACATAAAACCATACCTTCCTATAACCATATAGGGTCCCTGTATATCTACATTGAATCATACCTTCCTATAACCATACATGAACACTGTATATCTACGTAAAACCATACCTTCCTATAACCATATATTAACCCTATATATCTATGTAGAACCATACCTTCCTATGCTATGATGGACCCTGTAAATCTACATAGAAGCCCACCTTCCTATAACCATATATTAACCCCATATATCTAGGTAGAACCATACCTTCCTATAACCATATATGAACCATACATATCTACATAGAACCATACATTCCTATAACCATTTATGAACCTGGTATATCTACCTCAAGCCATACTTTCCTATAACCATATATGAAGCCAGTATATCTATGTAGAACCATACCTTCCTATAACCATATAAAACCCCTGTATATCTACATTGAACCATACCTGCCTATAAACATATATGAACCCTGTATATCTGCAAAGAGCATGTCTTACTATAATCATATAGGGATCCTATATATCTGTGTAGAACCATACCTTCCTATAACCATATATGAGCCCTGTATATCTAAGTAGAACCAAACCTTCCTATAACCATACATGAACACTGTATATCTACGTAGAACCATACCTTCCTATAACCATATATTAACCCATATATCTATGTAGAACCATGCTTTCCTAAGCTATGACCATATATGAACCCTGTAAATCTACATAGAAGCAAACCTTCCTATAACCATATGTTAACCCCATATATCTATGTAGAACCGTACCTTCCTATAATCATATATGAACCATACATATCTACATATAACCATACTTTCCTATAACCATTTATGAACCTGGTATATCTTGTTAGAACCATACCTTCGTATAACCATATCTTAACCCCTATATATCTATGTAGAAGCATACCTTCGTATGACCATATGTTAACCCTGTATATCTACCTCGAGCCAAACTTTCCTATAACCATATATGAAGCCTGTATATCTACCTAGAACCTTGATCTTCCTATAACCATATATGAACACTGTATATCTATGTGGAACCATACCTTCCTATAACATATATGAACCCTGTATATCTATGTAGACCCATTACCTTCCTATGACTATATATTTATCCTGTATATCTACCTGGAGACATACTTTCCTATAACGATATATGAACTCTGTATATTTACATAGACCATACCTTCCTATAACCATATATGAACCCTGTATATCTATGTAGAACCATACCTTCCTATGACCATATATGAACCCTTTGTATCTACATAAAACCATACCTTCCTATAACCATATAGGGTCCCTGTATATCTACATTGAATCATACCTTCCTATAACCATACATGAACACTGTATATCTACGTAAAACCATACCTTCCTATAACCATATATTAACCCTATATATCTATGTAGAACCATACCTTCCTATGCTATGATGGACCCTGTAAATCTACATAGAAGCACACCTTCCTATAACCATATATTAACCCCATATATCTAGGTAGAACCATACCTTCCTATAACCATATATGAACCATACATATCTACGTAGAACCATACCTTCCTATAACCATATATCTACATAGAACCATACCTGCCTATAACCATATATGAACCCTGTATATCTGCATAGAACATGTCTTACTATAATCATATAGGGACCCTATATATCTATGTAGAACCATACCTTCCTATTACCATCTATTAACTCCTTATGTCTACCTCGAGCCATATTTTCCTATAACAATATATGAACTATGTATATCTACATTGAACCATACCTTCTTGTAACGATATACGAACCCTCTAATATTATCTTTGTAGAACCGTACCTTCCTATAACCATATATTAATCCTGTATATCTACCTCAAGCCATACTTTCCTATAACCATATATGAACCCTGTATATCTGCATAGAACATGTCTTCATATAGGGACCCTATATATCTATGTAGAACCATACCTTCCTATAACCATATATTAACTCTGTATATCTACCTCAAGCCATACTTTTCTATAACAATATATGAACTATGTATATCTACAAAGAACCATACCTTCTTGTAACAATATATGACCCTGTATATCTATGTAGAACCGTACCTTCCTATAACCATATGAAAACTGTATATCTATCTAGAACCATACCTTCCTATAACTATATATGAACTCTGTATATCTTACATAGAACCATAACTTCCTATAACCATATATGAACCCTGTACATCTACATGGAAGCATACCTTCCTATGACCATATATGAACCCTGCATACATAGAACCATACCTTCCTATAACCATATATATATATCAACTTAGAACATGACTTCCTAAATGGAACATGACTTCCTATAACCATATATTACTAATACACCATGTTCCTGGATCCGACCCTATTTGCTTACATGTGCATGTATTTGGAAAGTTGACATAGGATTTTGTCAGGGGATTTTGTGCATTCTCTTGCGGGAATATTTGTTTTGATATATAAATACCTATTGAAGCTTGTACAAAGTCGAATTAAATTGGGTTTATTCTTTTTGGGTGTCTTAAAAACTGCTTCATCGAATTCTTTAACCCAGAGATGGTATACCACAGACATAATAAATAAAAAAACATGTCAGTTAAACCATGTTGAGATGATGGTGTTGCTGAATATCACTTTTAAAGGGAATCAAGGCAATCTTGATTCTTTAAACTGTTACCCATGATTTCTTTAATTTTATACAAACAGCTTTAAAGTTTATATGATACAAGATAAATATAATAAGGTGCTAATTTAACTTCAAGAATGCTGTCTGTCAACTTACCATTCTAAAATCAGGAGTATTATATACTGAAAGGAAAAAGAAACGCGACACGGGAATTTCCGCAATAATTATATTGCACACTTAATTCCATATATATTCCAAGAAAATCCCATGATGTTTTGTAAAAAAAAATAATTGCAGAATGCTTTAGTCTTTTTTCCGAAAGGAAAGACATTACGTAGCCATATATCATTCGATTAACAGCAACATATTGTACATACAATATATAGCGGAAATTCCTGTGTCGTGTTTCTTTGTCACGTTTCTTTTTCCTTTTAGTATACATATATTTACATATGTTTTGAAAATGAAGAAGTGAGAAAACTGAAACTAGTGAAAAACATATTTAGGTTTCTCACTTTCAAGTAAAATATAAAATGTGTCGCCATAAAGGCATAGCTTCAATGATTTGATTTTATTTTAATATTGAAACACATTGTTAGGTTGATTGTAAAGTAATATATTGCATGTTTTGTGTGTACACCTACGTACACCTATGTAAATAAAGCTTTGAATATTGTGTTTATTCATTCATGCAGTGCTAACAGCCAAGCTGAGGTGCGCTGAGGTGCACCGAGGCACTTGCTGAGGTGTGTTTTTCACCGATTATCAGTAGCAAATAGTACATTTAATAATGTCTGTGGGGGTGAAGATTTGCCTCTGTGATTTTTAAAGCCTGGCTACAGCACTGTCAAGCCACCATTTTAGTCCGAACGATAATGTATGTCCGTCCTTGCTTTCACTTTTAATAGTAGGTCAGCAAGATACAGAATCATGCTACATGGACATATACATAGAAACATACATATACTGAAAGAAATAAGTTTAGCAAGTAAATATGGATCTAGCTTAAATACATCTATTGTAGTTTTATAATGTGAAGTATTTGAAACCATTGGAATAACATAGGGTGATATTCTTTTTCTTTATTTAGTTATTTCACATTTAAAATATGGTAAAGAGCTTGATTAAACTTTATTAAATAATTGTTCTGGGTCTCAAGTTATAAAAGCTGCAAAACCAATTAACAGTTACCTTGCCATTATAAAGATATAGGTAACCAAAGTTTACCATTTGTGAAATTACACCCCTTTACATTGAAAATAAGAATGAAATAATTTCTGCATAGCTGCCACGCATAGTCTAGAAGATGAGCATGTTATTTGCTTGATAAACATATTTCTTTCAGTATAGATACAAAAACCGGTACATACATTTAAACATAGTTATTTAAGATGGGTTACAAATAAAACTGTTACTAGTTTATATTTATTGGAATAAGCTGGCCATGGCTTCAACAATATATACATGTAGTGTAAAATAAAATGTGTAGTCAAACCGGAACATTTCAGGTAAATACAATGTTCATAGTCCAAACTAAGTTTAAATTGTAACTGACCACTGTACAGTGTAAACCCTAGGAACAGCAAGTCTTAAAATTAACTTTACATTCAAAATAGTTCTTATAATCAGGGGAAATAACTCATTTTTATCAAGGAAAGTAACTTCTTTTTGTGAGGGGAGGTAATAACTTAATCAGGGGAGGTAACAACTTCTTATCCGGGGAAATGACTCCTTTATATCAATGGAAGTAACTTCTCTTTGTCAGGGGAGGTAACTTCTTATCCGGGGAAATAACTAGACGTTACTTCTCTTTCAGGGGAGGTAATAACTTAATCAGGGCAAATAACCCATTTTTATCAAGGGAAGTAACTCCTATTTGTCAGGGAGGTAACTTCTTATCAGGGGAAATAACTCCTTTTTATCAAGGGAAGTAACTCTTTTTTGTCAGGGGAGGTAACAACTTTTTGTCAGGGGAAATAACTCCTTTTTGTCAAGGGAAGTAACAACTTTTTAGGGGAAATAACTTTATATCAAGGGAGGTAACTCCTCTTTTATCAGGGTTGGTAGCAACTTTTCAGGGGTAATAACTCCTTTTTTATCAAGGGAGGTAACTTCTTTTTGTCAGGGGAGGTAACAACTTTTTTATCAGGGGAGGTAACAACTATTAAGGGGAAATAAGTCCTTTTTATCAAGGGAAGTAATTCCTTTTTGTCAGGGGAAGTAACTCCTTTTTTATCAGGGGAAGTAACAACCTTTCAGGGGAAATAATTCGTTTTTATCAAGGGATGCAACTCCTTTTTTGTCAGGGGAGGTAAGTCCTTTTTGTCAGGGGAAGTAACTTTTTTTTATCAGGGGAGGTAACAACTTTTCAGGGGAAGTAACTCCTTTATATCAGGGGAGGTAACTTATTTTTTATCAGGGGAGGTAACATCTATTAAGGGGAAATAACTCCTTTTTGCCAGGGGAGGTAACAACTTTTCAGGGGAAATAACTCCTTTTTATCAAGGGAGGTAACTTCTTTTTTATCAGGGGAGGTAACATCTATTAAGGGGAAATAACTCCTTTTTATCAAGGGAGGTAACAACTTTTCAGGGGTAAGGGGAGGTAACAACTTTTTATCAGGGGACATCACTCCTTTTTATCAAGGGAAGTAACAACTTTTCAGTGGAAATAACTCCTTTTTGTCAGGGGAGGTAACAACTTTTCAGGGGAAATAACTCCTTTATATCAAGGGAAGTAATTCCTTTTTGTCAGGGGAGGTAACAACTTTTCAGGGGAAATAACTCCTTTTTATCAGGGGAAGGTAACAACTTTTCAGGGGAAGTAACTCCTTTTTGTTAGGGGAGGTAACAACTTTTCAGGGGAAATAACTCCTTTTTGTCAGGGGAGGTAACAACTTTTCAGGGGAAATAACTCCTTTTTATCAAGGGAGGTAACTTCTTTTTTATCAGGGGAGGTAACATCTATTAAGGGGAAATAACTCCTTTTTATCAAGGGAGGTAACAACTTTTCAGGGGTAAGGGGAGGTAACAACTTTTTATCAGGGGACATCACTCCTTTTTATCAAGGGAAGTAACAACTTTTCAGGGGAAATAAGTCCTTTTCATCAAGGGAAGTAACAACTTTTCAGGGCAAATAACTCCTTTTTATCAGGGGAGGTAACAACTTTTCAGGGGAAATAACTCCTTTTTTATCAGGGGAAGTAACAACCTTTCAGGGGAAATAATTCGTTTTTATCAAGGGATGTAACTCCTTTTTTGTCAGGGGAGGTAACTTTTTTTTATCAGGGGAGGTAACAACTATTAAGGGGAAGTAACTCCTTTATATCAAGGGAAGTAATTCCTTTTTGTTAGGGGAGGTAACAACTTTTCAGGGGAAATAACTCCTTTTTGTCA
>JAWPHD010026032.1:0-14436 GCA_037043455.1 Cyrtodaria siliqua | reverse complement strand
TTCTAGTTTGATTTCAATTAGCAAACATTTGCTCCTTCATGTAACTGTAATCTGCAAATCTAAAATTGATTTGAATAGGATGTTGTTAACGGCTCATCAACACGTTATAAGTTATTTTTATTTAGAACCGGTCCATGTAGAGGGAAAGGATACACAGGAATCCGGGAACCTGCTCTATTCTTACAAACGAATATATTCATATGGTTTTTTAACGTTCACCGTAGTCAAGTTTGTCGGATGGTAGGTCTAGAGTAACGAGTCTATTGTCTGAGCACGCTAAAGTACAACATGAATTTATTCGGTGGTAGGAGAAAGGTACGAATCTCAAATTCGTATGTATCCCTTCACTTTCTGGGACAACTCGAAATAACTAACAATGTAGAAACCTAAACTGTGGTAATAAGCCGTTAAACAATTCAATTCAAACAAATGTATTCTTAAACGTGAGTTTATTTGGACATTACTGGTTTATGTAACAATTATTAGATTATTATTTTTAATGTAATTATATTTTTTAATTCATTACACTATAATTATACTCAGGCAACGTCTAAAATGTCCATCATAAAGTGTATTCTGGGGAGGGTTTAATCTAATGTTGGTAGAACTTGTTACCCAACCCATTTGTCATTATAATATTTCTATCGTATATATGTTGGTATTTGCTCTGTATGTAAAATATTGGCAATACAATATGTTTAAATCAAATCATAAAGTGTATGCATTGATTATGTTTGTGTTAATTTCATAGCAGTATGGTGAGATCTTAAAATGTAAATCCAAACATGTATTGAGATTGAATTGTAATTCCTTATTTTAATTGGCGCCGTGTTATTCCTTCTGGTTGATATCAGATCGATATCAGCGTAACCATCTATGTTGTGTATACGATCGTCTGTCTGATACGTGGATCATTAGCGAGCAGTATTGTAAAGTAACTTAATTTACTGACACTAATTATAAAACAATGACGTGGGGTCGTATGCAATCAATATTGACTGATTTGATAAGGAAATACCCGATTGATATGGCGGTATCTGGTGGTATCTGCTCACCTTTGGCCCCCTCTACTTTGATTGAAAAAGATAAATGGAAAATGGCGAATACGTGACACCGTTAATGAAGAGTATTGTGCTCAAAAGTATGATGGCATCAAACAAGTTTGCCCATTAATAATTACGAGTATATTCGAAATATTTTATTTCTAAAGCAAGTTAATTATTTTAAATTGTAATTATATGGTACAACATGCATACACGCCAAAACTTAGCCAATGATCCTATCATCGAATGATACAATCTTAAAGGTTGAAAAGCTTGTATTCAAAAAGACAGTACAGAAACCCGCTGTCCAATGTCAACCTCCTGGAGGGTGATCATGTTTAATTTACTAATTGACATGCTTACCAATCAACTGTGTAAAACAGAAGTTCAGTATAAATAACACGAAGTTGTTGATATTGATACATTGGCAGTTAAAGTCGTGTTTTTAACCTCTACCATTTGCATTACAAGTTTTAAATTATTTTCTAATGCAGCTCTTTCTTCCGGAAGTAAGTTATTAGATACAGTGATGACAACTCCACGCGCACAATCAATTTCCGGTGATAACTATATGACAATAAGAAAACGGGTCGGAGGTGGATTTAAACATGTGAAAGTTAAAATAGTTGAAAATGTGAAAACACGAGATGAGGATGCGGTGAACATTGCAGTGTCCGAACCTGTTAGTATAAACGAAGAGGATGCCGAGAAACACGACTATGATGAAAAGGAGAAGTTGGACAAAGATATCGAAGATGAGGTAAGTTAGTCTCAGAATTTAGAATGAACATTGTTATAGTTTTACTATGAAGGAAACCCAATTGTTAGACAAAGATATTGAAGATAATTTAGTCTCAGAATTTATAATAAACATTATTACTAACTATGATAAACATAGTTCTGCTAAGAAGGAGACCTAATTAAATGTAACGAATGCAAAATGCAGCGTACTCTTTATGGATTGCGTATCCAAGTATTGATTTTTGCAAGACTTGAACAGTTTTCTAATACGAACATGTTCTAATATAATGCATACATGTTTATTACATGTCTCTTATAATACGAACACTGTTTTTTGTAGTGTGCATCTTTTACATATTGTTCCGAGACAAACAAAGTCATTCTTATTAGATAATTTAGCTTTTTGAACCACAGTTAACAGTATAAGGTAAACCTTATGTCGCGCATATATTTCAGGGTAAACCTTATGTCACGCATATATTTCAGGGTAAACATTGTGTTTACGCATATATTTCCAGGTAACCCTTATGTTACGAATATATATATTCCAGTGCAACCCTTATGTTACGCATATATTTCAGGGTAACCCTTATGTTACGCATATATTTCAGGGTAAACATTACGTTACGCATATATTTCAGGGTAACCCTTATGTTACGCATATATATATTCCAGGGTAACCCTTATGTAAGGCATATATTTCAGGGTAACCCTTATGTTATGCATATATTTCAGGGTAAACCTTATGTTACGCATATATTTCAGGGCATTTATTTCAGGGTAAACCTTATGTTAGGCATATACTTCAGGGTAAACTTTATGTTACGCATAATTTCAGAATTCGCCAGCAGGACTTGTCGAGAGATTGTCCTTGCCACTTTCGTCCGCCGATTTAAAGAGGGAAGATACGGTAATGTTTAAAATGGCATAACTTGTTTTAAACAATATATTATATATATAGTAATGTAATGCAGAATATGTCAAACTTTTGATGAAAATATACATAAATTCATCTCATAAATGTTAATATCAATGCGTTAGCCGACATGTTCTTAAAAAACCTATTTTTAAATTCTGAGGTGCTCATTCTTGGCATAACATGATCGTCAGACATCGATTCTTTTTTGTATCTAGTTGCGCCCATCTATAAGCAGTATGTCTATTCTTGTAAACTGAGGACATGTCTAGCAAATTATCTAGCAAGTATAGAAGTTGAACAATGGAACTGATATCAAAATATGGAACTGCTATATGTATCAACTTATATACAGTAAATTGAATTCAATTAAATCAAGGTGAAATGCAGTTCATTATATGTTATGATATAAGTAGTATGCTTAAATGCTATACTTTCTATTGAATTTACTGCTTGGAGGAAGTTAAAACCAGTTCATTAATTAAATAATTAATATTGTGTATAGGAGCAGGTAGCCTGTAATGCATCCATATATGCTTTATATATAAATGAATGTACGCTTGATATTCAATACAACATGTCATTAACTGGAGCGGAAAACCATTGCGGTCTGTCACAGTAATATAAAGGGAGTATTACATTATGACTATACGCGTTGAAGTGTAATGTTTAAACCTTTTACAAAAAATATATCAACCTTGTCATCAGTAACATGAAACATTAGTAATAACAGCTCACTGTCTGGGCTGTACATAGTTGAACTATCGAAATGGATTGCTTAGGATTAATGACCGGCTAATCCAATAGATTTCTAATAAATACTGAAAAGTGGATCCCTTGGAAGCAGCAAATACAAGAAAGATATAAACGAAGCAGACTCGGTTTTATTAAGTCTGTTAAGCGATATTATACTTTAAAGCCACAAAGATTGGGCTTGATTATCTCAACGGACCAGTAAGTAATAACACTTATGATTTGTAGTCGGGGCGACTTTTTACGGCTAAAGCTTGAGTCTTGCGGATGGCTGCAAGTATACAGTAGTACTGGTTCTACACAGAAAAATGGGGTGGTCTGCCTCTACCACAGAAAAAAATTCTAAAAGTTATTTCAATGATCTTTCAGTTGTGTCATTGTTTCGCATTTTGATAATCTAGAATTTGTATGTTTAGCCGTATTAACTATATATTAAGAATTTCTGCCCCACAGTGCGAAGATCGAGTAAGATATGAAGATTTCCCGATCCTCCGATATATACAGGACAACGTGATTGGTAATAACCTCGCCATCAACGGTCCATTTGGAATAAAGAAAGGTACATGCAATGGGTTACTACACGTGACTTTTCTCCTAATCATTTTACTACTTCCACTGACTTCACTGATAAATAAACCTTTTACTGATTTAATATTGCTTTTCCTGTTTCTTTTACTTATCCTTCTACCTTAATTCGCCTACTGCTTTGCTGTGCTTTCTGCATTACTATCATACTGTTCTAACTTGTTTTTTCCTGTGCATTCACTGTCCTAATCCGTCTAATGTTCCTTCAGTTTTTGGCGTGACTTATGTATTACTTTCTTAGTGCGTCTACTGCATTTGTCGTGCCTTATGGTGAAACTGTTTCACCGAACTTATATTGGTAGACGTGTTTTCATTCTCTGTGTATTGAAAAAAAACATAGTTTGTAGAGAGCCTTCTCACTGTGTCCGTTTCATTTACATGTTCCAGTGTTATACTCCCTTTATCAGGCATAACCATCCTGTGTGTTATCATATACAACTCATATTCCCGTCATCTGTAACAAAAAAGGAGAACACAGTTGCAATTTAAATAAATATAAAGAAGAACCCATTAACTCGGTTTTCTTTTAAGCACGAGAATGTTCCTTCCGTGACAGGCAGGGGAGATAACTTTTTAGAAGATCTAAATCTAATATGTATAGTTGCTGATTTATTCCAGTGGTATACTGCGACTTCACGGCGTCCGGGAGATGTTTGACATTTATAGAGGACTATATCCGAACGTTCGTGAGTCCATTCTACGCCAACACTCACTCGGAGACGGGCAGGAACGCTAGGCAGACGACAAAGTTTAGAGAAGAAGCAAGGTACAGCAGAGCATCGTCGAGTGGGGCTGCATGTTTGTATAGGACATGCATAGTCTTACGTTTGTCATAATTTATAATGACACTGTATTATCATGCTTAGTGTCCATTTATAAATTACTATACTAGACCTATATTTAAGCTCAAGCATTTGGTCAGTTGCTAACACTACTATAATATTAACGACTATTGGTCTGCCATCTTTAAAAAAATGATCCAAAATGGATGGGATATGGTCAAGTGAATGTTCAACCAAATGCATATTTTAGGCATGAGCAATGTCAACCATACAATACTTGACAGTAAGTCAGCACCATTGAAGTGAACATAATATCAGAAATAATGCTTATATGTCACAAAGTGTGTCCTTTATATCCGAAAATTTTGACGCAGTTTTACTCAAAGTTGTCTGGATTTTTATGTAAAATAATTGGACCATAGAATAGTCCATTTACCCAGCGAGTATAAAATTAGCCATTTTAGCACCTCATCCAAATTTCGCCATGTTTACATATCTGTTTTACAAAGATGGCCGACCAATAGTCCTTAAATAATTGGTATTCATATTGGCCCAGTTATTTGTCCAAGACGTGGCATACTCGCACAAGGCTGCCATAATCGAAGGCATTCGATACTTATTCATCACAAAAACTAACTTTTATAGTTCACGGAAAATTTGACAAAATGTTAAATCAATAGCGAGGTGTTTTTTGTAATGCATATCATTTTAGCCATGCAAACAAATGCATTTGTGTATGTCAAAATAAAAACAAATGTATAACGGAGAATGAAGAAATGGTCTATGTAAACAAATGATTATGATCAAAACTCACGTCTTCATGTGTTGAACATATAGAAAACTCGTTTTTTACACACGTGTTACATATGCATTTCCCACAAACGTGTACATTTCTTTTTCTAGGTCAATTATTAAGAAATGTGTGAACGCTGGTAAAGACGACGTTGTGATTTTTACCGGAAGTGGAGCCACGTCCGCTTTGCATAAACTTGCATGGGGTCTTAAAATAAACCAACCAAGAATTGCAGAAGAAACGGTTAGTTGTTTTTTTGCCAGGATGTTATGAACATAAACGATATTTTCAATTATATACAACTGTAAATTGTATTATAGAAAAACTATCTCCGATTTGTAGAACCGGCTAAGAAATGACAAAGAAAGATATACCGTTTTCTGTATAATTAATCAGAGCCATCCTATTGAATTGAATTGAATTGAATTATATACTCCTAGCAAGGCAGACAGACTTTGTGTAGAAATGTCCGGTGCATTTTGGGATCATCAAGCCCAATCATCATGGCTTTAAAGTAGAATACCGCTTAGGCCTGTGCTAGAAGGCGTTAGAGGTGTTACACTCAACATTACCTCTCATGAACAGACTCAATGAAACACAGACTCAATAGACCCGAGTCTGCCACTTTTATCTCTTGTTTGTGTGTTTTGCTTCCAAGGGGATCTCTTTTTCAGTACTTATTGACATTCACACTAACGTTTGTTTAGTGCTGTGTGGCGACCGTAAAAGGTTGCCCCGACTACAAATCAGTAGTGTTATTACTTACTGGTCCTTGGGATCATCAAGCCCAACCTTCGTGGTTTCAAAGTAGAATATCGCTTAAACCGGTGCTAGGAGGCGTGAGAGGTGGTGTTGCACTCGACATTACCTGACATGAACAGACTCAATAAAACCGAGTCTGTTATGTGTTTGTTGCTTTCAAGAGATCCCATTTTCAGTAGTTATTTAAATTAATTTGTAATTTATTTTCAATACATTGTATTTTCAAAGTCAATCGTTATAAATACTACAACTTGTAATCGAGTTTAATAATGTATGTATATCTCTATGATGCCAGCTGTAATGAGAAAGGAAGGGGTACAACCTCAGAAGAAACAATCTAAATACAAACAAAAACAATTATTAAAGGATATGTATGCATATATTTAATCACGCTTTACACTGAGAGTTCTGCACATGTGTAAACAGTGAAATAATAATCAAAAGCGGATGACAAACAAAGACGATTTTATCATTTGATGGTTGATGCCGCATGGAATTGAATTGAATTGGATTTTAAAGTCTCACCAACAGCTACGGTCATATGGTGTCTTTATAGCTTCCATTGGTGGAGGAAGACCCCAGGTGCCCCATCGGGCAATTTTCGTGCGCCTGGGTAGAACTACCGACGTTCCGCAAACCGAGTTGCAAAGCTTAATGCAAAATTAATGCAAAATCCTTATCATGTTTACATATTTTTCATAGACTTGCTTTGATTTTCTTTTCTATCAATCAGTTGTCATGGTTTATAAATATTCCATACAGATGACGTCATATATCATACAGATGACGTCATATATCTAACAATGACCGCTCATATCTGTTTTAAATAAATTTCAAATGTCCATATCTCCATGCGATATCATCGATTTGTCCGCATGGTCAAACATTGTCATTTTCTTTTTTTTCGCGCCCGCTTGCAAAGAGCTCCATAAAGTGATCATGTTTGCGTGCGTGTGTGCATGCGTCTTTATATACGTACCTCCGCGCGTACGTGCTTCCGTCCGTATGTCGGCATTGCGGTCAAGTTTTGGTACACATTCTCTTTGTCTGGACTTTTAAAGTTCTCCGGCCATGTTTTGTTTCATGAACGTGCTTATGTTTATTTAAATTGAAATCAATACACAACAATAGATATTTACAATTCACACATTGCAATACCTGTGAAAAGCGAAAATAACATTTTATTTGATGACGTAGAAAACCTTGAACAGGTAAATTAATCCACAGGTAAATGTGTTTATCAATTATCTGGCAATAGTTGTGCAGCTATAAAGTTTAAATTTACCTCATTTCCCCGTGCAGTCACCCAGTGGTAAAAGTAGTATCTACGTCATGCAAATAATACTTATTTTTACATACAACTTAGTAGCGCTTGTGAATATATGTTTCTCTCCGAGACTATCAAGAAATGTTCATATGATGTTTAAGAATTAAATTTGTTAATTGATAATACTACAAAAAGGGTGGCCATTCATCTTTAAGCGTGGAAACATAAAACACATGTCAATCATGTTCGATTGCTGACATACTGTATACACGGATTGACTTAAAAAGACCCTTACTAACCACATTGATTGTAATTGCAGGTTGTGTTGGTCGGCCCCTACGAGCACCACTCAAACATTCTGTTGTGGAAGGAGTTCGGAGCTGCAGTAAGTATAGCTTAAGTAAACTATACTGAACAAAAAAGGTTTAGCACCACTTTTAGGGGACATAAATTACGCTGCTGTAAGCGTCTTCCATCTACCTTCCACTTGTTTGACTTGACATTGGTAATTATGCTTGTTTAGAGCCTTCGTAATGAGCATATGAACTTTGATATATTTGCTTGAAGCTATTAGAAATGGTAATGATGTGATTTTCAAAACATTATTTATTATTTTCTAGGCGAAGTATCATACTTACTCCCAATATATTAAACACAACTAATTTCGTTATACAATCGTATTGCTTTAATGCAATGTAATGTTTTCCATTGAAAACCGCTAAAATATTTTCACAAAACATTATTATTCTCAAACAAAAACATTCAAAGTTTCGTAAAGTAAAACTACCTCAATTTTCATTGAAATGAGAATGATTTTAAAAGAACGTTGCCAACATGTTTGCTTTATTTGTATCACCGACTTCGTTAATAAAATACTTTCTACCATTATTATTGGTCATATCTATGTCATTTTATCATTGACGTCGACATACACGGCTTTGTATCTCGTCTATGGAACTGACAATGTATTTCATGTGCTACATTTATTTTGTTCAGTATATATAGTCCATGCTTTTTGTCAATTCAATTAGAATAGACTGATTCACTGCGCATGTCCCGTTTCACTCACCGCTGTGTAGCAGTCTAACTTGATTGTCACTCTACAGCATTTACGACGAGTTAGCAAAATACATTTTTTGTAGTAGTTTTTCTTATAACTCGACTTACATGGGCTTAAAAGTCGTCTTAATAGCTGAAAAAAGTATCGCGACTAAATTATCCCAACCGCAGTTATATGCCAAATTAGCTTTGGTTTTATTATCAATTTAAAATTAAAACGTAGACGAGGTATCAAGAAAACGGTATACAGCAATGTCTTGTTTGGTGGCATGATCATATTGTACAATATCAATTAGTTTTAATCGGTGGTTGCTGTTAATTCTGGTGCGTTATGCTAATGCTAGAATATGCTGCCATTGCTTATATTTAAAGAATTAGCCAGCCGAAATAACGGCAAAAATTACAAAACTACAAAGCCGTTTAATAAAACTATATCCAGTGTTCAGGTGATATAATAATGTGCCAGTTAAAAGTATAGATTTATAAAATGCTAACATAAAAAGTAATCTTAAATATGCATACGTATATCCTATATGAAAGGAAGTTCATCCTACCACTTGGACGTCTTTACCGAGAGTGTCTGAAATGGAATTGTCACGCTACTGTCACGTTACTGTCACGTTACAATTGTATTACATTTGCAGGTTGTTAGAATACGTGATGGTGCAGACGGAACCATAGATATACAGCATTTAACGTCAGAATTAAAGGTATGGTTAAACATCAAAAATAATAGCATCTACATTTCATACAATACGTCTACGTCACATCTGCATTACACCTTTATCACATACATTAAATATATTTTACCTTTTTATTCACATGCTTCACATACAATACATCTCCATCACATACAATACATATGCTTTAAATACTTATTTACATGTTTCACCTACAATACATCTCCATCACATACTATGCATATGTTTTAATACTTAATCACATGATTCACATGGAATACATCTCCATCACATACAATGCATATATTTTACATACTTGTTCACATGTAATATATCTCCATCACATACAATGCATATGTTTTACATACTTATTCAAATGAAATATATCTCCATCACATACACTGAATATATTTTACATACTTATTCACATGTAATATATATCCATCACATACAATGCATATGTTTTACATACTTATTCACATGTAATATATATCCATCACATACAATGCATATGTTTTACATACTTATTCACATGTAATATATCTCCATCACATACAATGCATATGTTTTACATACTTATTCACATATAATATATGTGGATATTATTATGTCAGTAAAATATTGGCAATAAAATATGTTTTAATATTCAATAATCAATATTGTTACTATGTAATGGTCGTCTGGACTGCGTAAACAAACAGCAAACAATTGTGTTATACCGTAACGGAAGGCAAACGAACATCCTTAAATGATTTAACAATACGACGTCGTCTTAACCAAGGCTAAACTGGCTCTCAAGACTGTTAGCTTTGTTTTGTGAGACTAGTTCAGTTGATTTCTGTTACAGAAGGTATGTAACGCTAAACTATAACTGTTTTACCTATCAACCACATGCTTCACTCAGTTTTAGTAGCATTACAAAATCCATGAAAACCGCATTTCATAGGTTTACCACCACCAATTACATGTAAACCTACGAGGTGTAGTGTAAACCTCCGAGGTGTAGTCGAATGTTGTTCCTATAATAAAAAGTAATCCCTCCTTTTTCGATGGAAATAGGCATTATAAGTAGGGGAAACCTGCCCATTTCTATTCGATTTTGTGGTTATATGTATAAGAAGCGTATTAATAGGTTTTACTGGATCACTGATGAACATTTTCGAAATTTCGACTCTATGCTTACACTTTGTGAGCAATGAAAACAGTCGATCAATAAAAACAGCTGTACCCTTGACCTGTTTAGTAAACAAACAAGAACTTTCTTACATGTCTTGTGACCCCACGTTTTCTGGTGATTTTTCAAGTGGAAAAATAGTTTTCTATATGAACATTACACTGCTGCATTATCCATACTTGAGTTGAATTTGCAGCAAATCATTAATATGTGACACTTTAACATTGGTGTCTATGTGGAAAATAATTAGTGCTTTCATACCTTCATAGCAGCCATGGTTTATGCGTGGCAGTTAGATTTAATGTAATGCTAAGTATGCAATGTTGCAAACACTTTCAGTTTTGGAAAGATAAACGTCGCCAGTTACTGGTGTGCGTGTCAGCAGCTAGCAATGTGACGGGTATCACCACAGACACTGACCAGGTGTCCACGATAGCACATCAGCACGGGGCGTTCGTGGCCTTTGACTATGCTGGAGGAGGTCCCTATCTGAAAATAGACATGAACTCTTCCAAACAAAGGTAGTATTTGTCAAACGAGTGTTTCTCATTATAACAAAACAATAAAAAATAAATAAAAAAATACCAAATTCATTTCTGATTTCAGCGTCCCAATAAAAGGTCATCAAACCACACCGTAATTATTAAAACGAGGAAGGAAACTAATATTTTAGAATGACTACTAAATGAAATAAACGTTCAATTTTAATCAATGCCAATATAAAACTAATAATGCCATTTAACTAAGGGTTCTCATGGTAACTTTTCAGTTACAAAGATGCAGTATTTATCAGCCCCCACAAGTTTGTCGGAGGACCAGGCTCACCGGGCGTTGTAATTGCCAAAAAATGGATGTTTAAAAATCACGTGCCGGACAGGGTTGGAGGGGGAACGGTTGTTTATGTGAGTTGCAATTCTAATATAAGTTGTGATGTATCATATTGTTGTTAACCATATGTGAGTAGTGTCGGAACTAATACACCTATTAACTATCCAATAATTATAGGTTATTAGATTTGTATTGGGATATATGCACGAGTTCTTCCGCGTATTAATATTGCGCGAGTATGTGTCCGTAACGGTGGAAGAACTTCATATGCAGCAATACAAATCAAATAACCTTTTTATTGCATGCGCATGTTTAATAAAACAATGAATAATCAGAACAAAAACATAGGTTTAAACACATCTTCTTTCATCAAAATAATGTGTTTGAAACAAACATGTTCGTAACATCATGGGAATTTTCCATAATCAAACCAAAATTCTACATACTAGTTCGATTTGTTTCTATCACGTGACATACTTCCAGTGACGTAATGCTTGTAACTGTGCATTGCACCAATCTCGAACAATTACGCAAAAGTGTAGTTCCAAGTACATTACACACCCAATATGGCTTTAAGGAAAGTCGGATATGGACGAATATTGTCGTTGCCATTCACATTGAAAGCAAACTGTCTTAAAATGCGTATGCAATACTACTGTATAAAATGGGCAAAACTGTAAATATAAAGTATAAACAAAGCATTATTAAAACCGCAGTTTATTAATCCAGTATCCTTTAGTCTTGAAATAAAAGGTAATACAATTTGGAGTTTTCTTTATTAATCTACACAGGTTTAAATATATTATTGATGCACTACAATCAACAATTAGTAATATGTTATACCTGTTTGCTTGAACATTAATACTTATTTGCAAATATGTAAGTTATGTAAAAAAAAACTTACGCAAGTTCGAAAAAAAATCAAACTGGCATTCAAAACTAATTAAAATCATGCCATACCGCCATAAGTATTGCTACATAAACGCTGACATTAACACAGTGACTGTGTAATTATTTTTGTTCTGAATACACCAATATATATCAGCGTCTCCATGGTCTCAGGGTTAACAGCGTTGCGTTGTAAACCATCTCGCCTCTCACCGCTGTGGGTTCGAATCCCACTGGGAGCTCAAATTGTGAGAAAGGGTCGATTCTAACAGATACGTAATATATTAAATCACAGATATTTTTTAATTGAACAGCTCTTATTTCATAATAATATTGAATGGAATCAATACTTTAAATTCACTTAAAATTTTGTAATTATATTGATTACATTAGAAATCTTAACAACCGCCACTTCCAACAATTTACCCTTTCAACGATTTAATTAAAACGTATTATGTTTATATTTGTATATTTCCCTGGTCATTCCATTTGCCTCCAATCCCGTCATTCTTCGGGGTCTTCAAAAAGGTGATCGAGATAATGCGAATGTCAGTCGCTCACGCTAGTCGCTAGAGGTCTGCTGTACGTACAGTACTTTCAAATCTGAATAAAGAAAGTTATAACGTGACTAGTTATTTCGTTATCAAACAAATTCACAGTATCAGACTTCGTAATTTGATCCCAGGCTCGTTACGTAGGCTGATATTTAGAGTGATAACTAAGCAACCACGTAACAACCTCTTAATATTAAATGGACATAATTAACAACAGTTCCCCTAAATTCATTAAACTTTTTCGTCTGCTACAGGTCACGCGAGAGTCGCACGCATACACTACAGACATCGAATCACGTGAGGAGGGCGGGACTCCAGCTATTATAGAGTCAATCAGAACAGGGCTTGCATTTCAACTAAAGTGTTCAGTTGGAGAAGAACTTATAAAAGCCAGGGATGAATACTTATGCTGGTATGTTTTGAGCTTCAATGATGTTTCTCTCTTCCCTGTTTAGACAAGGACATATTATAATAAACGCAAGTTCGATATTAACCATTTTTTCAAAATGTTGTAATTATGTTTATTATACTCTTATTATTTTAATGAAATGCCCACATCATGTTAAGGAATTGGTACAGCAAATTCATGATTATACCATTATAAACATAGCTCTTTCATCGGTTCTCGCCTCTCACTGCGTGAAAAACAGTCGATTGTTACGTATGGCGAAACATATATACTACTGGTTATTGCATACGCATTTCCATGCTCCGTTTACTTTTTCTCTTTCTTTCGCGCATACATATTGCGCTCCTAAAGTCGCGCAATATTAATACGCGAAAGAACTCGTGCATACATCCCAATACAAATCCAATAATATATGATTCTACCCAGGTAAACGGAGCGTCCGTGGCCGGCTGATTAGAGTCACTGACTTGAAATCACTTGCCCCTCACCGCTGTGGGTTCGATCCCTCATGGGCCTTAGAATATGTATGTGAGAAAGCTATCCAGCTGGCTTGGGAACGTCGGTGGTTTTATCCAGGGGCCTGCCCATGCACGAACATTTCCCGGAGGGGCACCTGGGGTCTTCCTCGACCAATGGAATCAGGAAGGTCGATATATGACCTTAGGGCGACTATAAAATCCAAAAATGCTGCACTTGTTTTAAAAAACAGGCGCTCGGAACGAAACTTTAAAGAAATATAAAAATAATACATAGAAGAATAGATCGAAAAATGTTATATTCATTATTTGTTTGTATATTATACAAATAAGATATATTAGATGTTGACAATTGAGAATTTTCCATATATCCTTCCACAATACACGGCCGCCATAACGTATTCATAACTGTACGCATGCGTGATTTCAGGAACAATTAAAAGTGAAAGAAATTGATCCTGAACGCTTCAAAAATTAATTGATTTAATCATTTATTTCTAGAAATGGTTAATTGCTCAGTTGTTAAAGGAACGTAATAAATGTGAATTATATTTTTAAAATATATATCTACATGAATGTATAATAGTCGTGTGACTGTTTCAGGCAGATTAGTCCACAACGACCCTTTAACGAATTATTTTGTTCATTTTTCAGTCGCGCATTTTCAATATGGGAGAGAAACCCCAACCTCATAGTTTTGGGGAGTCATACTGCCGAACGAATAAC
>JAWPHD010026031.1:0-14445 GCA_037043455.1 Cyrtodaria siliqua | reverse complement strand
TAGCTTATAGTCCGCTAAAAAGTGTTAAAAAAGTGACACTAAGGTTCTATTTTTCCCCGCCCCAGGGACCACATATTTACATATAGTTATACAGGTGTTTTTTTATATTTTCTGAGGCTTCAAAGTTAGACTTCTAATATTTTGCATGTATCATAAGCGTATGGTTCTTTACCAAGTCAGTTCAAATAGTAACCCTCGGGTAAAATTTTACTCCGTTCACAGTTTGTTACCTATACCTCAATGTTTACATGTTGCATTGCATGTTTATTATTGATTTGGCCTTGAAAAACAGCTAAAAATAAAATAGATGTAAACAGGTTTTCTATTTATGCAAATTATTTATGCAAATTCATTTAGGATGAAATTTGGACTGATGTCATTTGACTGTTTTAGTTGGGAAGCTTTTGAAACAATCTTTGGCAGTATATAAACAGACTTTGGGAGCAGCTCAGCTGTTCAATTCACAAGATTAGTATCCAGTAAAAAAAGATACTTTTGAATTGGATGCTTTTAAAAATATAAAATATATTTGTGACAGGATTTACTTATTATTGTGCTCATTATAATAACAGTGAAATTGGATATTTGGACTAAATCGGAAATATTGGAAAATAATTTGGACTGAAAGGACAATTAACATTAGGATTAAAGAGACACTTACTAAAACACTTACTGTTTAGGATTAAAGAGACACTTACTGTGTTGGATTACAGAGATAAGCGCTATTGTGAATTAAAGGAACATTGGATAATTGTATTTGGACTTAATTCAAAAATTGGATATTAATGAAAAAGTGTATTGAGTGTTGACATACGGCATGGAGAGCGATAATGAAACTAACATCTCAAATGTCAGCAACTGATGATGCAGGCCAATACAATTAATTTAAATTTACACTTTTTTTTACCAATTTTAAAATAAGCAACACCTCTTCAATCATTAAACAGAGTTGATAAAACTTTAACTGAAGCATCTTCTAAAGAGTTTGAATAGGTCTGCTCCACTGCTACTTATTATCATGAGCTACTGACTTCAATAATAAAAAAACATCTACCATTGAACCCTTTCTTCTAATGTAAATTTACATTGCTCTTAAACTGAGATTACCTTCACAGACGCTAATCTTTCATTCCAATTCCTATTATATTATCATTAAGTTGTCCTTTTGTTGATAACTATAATAATTTACCAATTCTTCATACACTAACCATGATATTTTCCCAATTCCTCACATTCTAATCATGAAACAACATTCTATTTAGTGATCCATTACACATACTATTTCAGATGTCTTCATATTCATATTGTAACATTATACAACACAGATGCCAAAATTAAAAACATGTTCATTTTTTGTCTCATGATTACTAGTTGATCTACTGCTCAAATCTTTCATGATAAATGTGTTTTGATTGTTGACAATTACAAATACAAATTTCTAACATCTACACACTGTTCGTTTATTTTTGATCATATTCATTCCCCTTACTGTTTTCTTATGTAAGTGTTCCGACCGGCTTGTGATACTTTGTATAACTGTTTTATTGTGTCAGGTTTAACCCACGCTTGTATGTATAGTTCTGCAAATTATTGAGAGTTCCGAAAAAGTTGGTAAAGAGTAAAATAATGAACAAAATTGGATAATAAACAAAGAAGATATGACCATTTAAAGGTGCTGTTGAAACAAATATGAAAGCCCATGGAATATTAATGAATGTGATGCTTTATTGATTTACAGGGAAAGAAATAACAGAAACTGTATGAAAAATATGTATCATCAAGACTAGTATAAATGCATTATATGACCAAGAAAGTTTATCGCATTCATTTGCAGTGACTTTCTTTGCTTTAAATGATATTTATCAAGATGCCATATCTTAATCTCAAAATGGCGGCTGCCATATCCCTTATAGAACTACCTTCAAATGGTCATATCTTCTTTGTTTATAATCCGATTTCGATAATTTCTCACTATTTTTCAAGTTTTTCAGAACTCTCATTAAGAAAGATTGTTTGGCTGTGCGACTACATTCCCTTTAAAGGCATAGCATCCCCTATACCCATAGTGAGTGGAGAGAATAACACAAATATTGATCAGTTGACAAACTCGCTTGGTAAACATTCGCTCCACAACCAAAAGGAGAACAATGAAAATTGAGCGAAAGCCATTTCCGAGAAGGGGCGAAAGCGCGCCGTGAGTATGATCTACTTTTATTTCTTTTAACCAGAACAAAAGAGATTGTTTTCAAAAATCGGGGAATGTGTTTCCGTGTTCGCATACTTCTTGAATGCAAATAGGTTCCAAAAACAAGCAGTGTGATCCGTGGAGAAACCTGCACCAACTATCGACAGGAGACAAGTTCTAGCCGCTATAATTTACGCTTTTAAAAGGCGAAATTGTATTCTACATGAAGTATAAATATGCCTACACGGAAACACATTCCCCGATTTTTTAAAAAACTCTCTGTTGTTCTTGTTAAAAGAAATAAAAGTAGACCATACTCATGTTTGTTGATGAAAACCTTCTCGGAAGTGGCTTTCGCTCATTCAATGTTCTCCTTTTTGTTGTGGAGCGAATGTTTACCAGGCGTGTTATAGTGGTGTTTACCAGGCGTGTTATAGTGGTGTTTACCAGGCGTGTTATAGTGGTGTTCACCAGGCGTGTTATAGTGGTGTTTACCAGGCGTGTTATGTTGGTGTTACCAGGCGTGTTATAGTGGTGTTTACCAGGCGTGTTATAGTGGTGTTTACCAGGCGTGTTATAGTGGTGTTACCAGGCGTGTTATAGTGGTGTTTACCAGGCGTGTTATAGTGGTAGTACCAGGCGTGTTATATTGGTGTTTACCAGGCGTGTTATAGTGGTGTTTACCAGGCGTGTTATAGTGGTGTTTACCAGGCGTGTTATAGTGGTGTAGATAATTTGTAAATATCCATTTTCGGTAATTTGAGTATTTAAACTGAAGGTAGTGTACACTTGTTGTCATTCTCCCAACAACTTTACAACACGAATACTAGTATAAACCATTTCCACCACATTCAATTGTTTGGATTTCTTTGCTGTTGGGATTTCACTTGTATTATATCATTTAGGAATATAAATATTACGCCTTTGAAATCAATTGTAAGAAGTGACTGTAGAAACGTACGTATATTTGAAGCGTACGTATATTTCCGGACCTGTAAGTTCCTGCAAGAATATTTATGAAGTGTACAGGAGATTTATTTGATTTAATATACTCTTGATTTAGTTTGTAAAATGCTTATCCGTGCTGTGTTTGTATAAGGTTATATATAGAGAGGATCTTACACGAGTAGTCGTTTAATATTGAATTTATTAAACGAGTTGGATAACATTTTTTGATGCGAGGCTACGTAACTGTAAGGCTGCGAGGCATCACATATATTTTATTCAACGAGTTTGATAAATGCAGTATTAAACAGGCACAAATGTGGGATTCTATTTATAACTCTAAAAATGCCACAGTGTACATTTATAAGTGTAGCTCTGCCTATCTATATCGTTGTCGTATGATGACGTTGCATGTTTCTTATTAGCTCATATTATATTATACGCTTATTAGCTCATATTATATTATACGCCTCGGTCTTCTCCGTAAGTCATCGAACAACGGAACGGAACTGCCTAATCGAGTTCCGTATTCCGTTATTTAAACTGTTACGGAAATATACGAGGCAATTTCGATGCACACGGAACGGAACTGAACGGAAAAGCCCAAATAATGATTCGGTCATATGTAATCATGGCTTTATTACATTTCATCTTATAAAACAGTTTTTTCGATAGTGCAGTGTGTCAATACAGATATAAAAATCGAACAGGAAAAGCAGTATTCAAGGAGTCAACCACAAACACACCCAGAAGCAAAGAACAAATTTAAAAAATGAATAAAAGACCAAATAAGACATCACAAAAACAAAATGGTTGATAATAGGGCTACTGCCTTGGAACGGTCAGTGGCAAAAATGGCCGCTGGGGGGTTTAAACCCGGTTCTAGGGTGCACCAAACAAGTTTCATGTATAAATACTTATGACTTCTGAACACTATATACAATCTTACCACATTACCTTACCACAGACAAGCGTATTGCTCTCATTAAAACAAATCACTAGAGAAAAAAATACATGTATGGCCGGGCGGGCCTGTAACAATATTAAAGCGATTTTTTACTAAGGCAGTTTAGACACTTACACTTTGTGGACTTGCTAAGAAGTTTGTGAAGCACATTTTCCTATTAGATACTAGTTTCGTCAGGAATGGAACTACCGTTTACAGACACATTGTTGGTATCGCTTTGAGTACGAACTGTGCACCTCTTGTCGCAGATTTTTCTTTTTATTTATTTATTGCTATGAAGGAGATTTCATGTTGCGTCTTTCATCCGATACTCGGGCAGATGCAATTGAAGCATTTAATGACACCTGTCGGTATCTGGTTGACATATTGAACCGTGATTGACAATCCTTTCTTTACTACTATGGTTAATACTATCTGTCCTAAAGAACTTAAACTCAGCAAAGTTGACATTTCTGATACTGTCGCTTCTTTTCTTGATTTACATCCCTCTATTGAACATGGTGAAATAATTAGTAATATCTATGACAAGAGAGATGATTTACTTAGATGGAGATGTCCCGAGATACTTCTTATGGGGTCTCCGTTTCTCAACTTATTCGTTTTTATATAGCTTGTTGTCGTGTTGGGGATTTTAATATGCATAATATTTTTACAACTAAAAAGCTACTCCAGTAGGGCTACCGTTACCATAAACTTAAAACAATATTTGTATAATTGTATTATCGTAACCCCTATCTACTTTTAAAATATAAAAGTAATTAAGAACTCTTCTGCGACAAGACTATCACGCGTCACTTCTAAGGTGATATGATTTACAAACTTCGTAAGCTTCTTGGTCATAATCAATTTCAAAACTTGATATAAAGTTTATCAAAAGAGTTTACGACCCTATCATTTTGCCACGCGCTGCATGTTTAGTGGTTGACCCATTTACAGTTCACCACTATGCACTATGCTTTCCTCTGTCTTTGATTGTGCGATGACCGGACTGATTGTGGACCCTATGATGACGTCTACCTAAATCCTCAAAGGATTGTAGCGTTTGATGTTTGTCTTAAATCTTGTCTTGTTGTGCCCTTAACTGTTTGTGCTCTTGCTTCTGCAAAGTCATTGATTACTTACTTTGTGACTTTCTGTGCTTTTTTAAAATTATATATACATGATCATATATGTGTTGTACTTATATTGCGTATTAATGATGCCTTGTTTGTTGGAGAATATAACCTGGCGGAGATATCTTTATTTACACTGTGCCGTTTTATCCTCCGAACACGTTAAAGAACCATAGGATTCTATTCTATAATAAGAGTAGGGCACGGTTCCCGGATTCCTATGTATCCTTCCCCTCTCTCTCTGGGGCGGCTCTAAATAACCTATACTGTGTTGATGAGCCGTTAAACAACATTCAATTCAATTCAATTCAATTCAAGTGTACTGTTAAAGCCCCAATTACGTGTGTGTGTGTGTGTGTGTGTGTGTGTGTGTGTGTCTTACATGCACAGTACCGTCCGTTCCTATGTGTTTTTCCGTCCGAAAGCATAACGCGAAAACAGAAATGCCCTATATGCCTTTTCTCTTTACTTACATACCCATATCAAACAGTCAATGACACTTTTCAGGTCACAGTGGTCAGACTTAATGCAGACTACTTCTTATAAATTTCATCAATTTCAAAAGGAGTTGAGTTGGTTTGGTTTTAACGGCGCACCAACACAAAAAAAGTTATATGGCGCCAACAAGAATGGCAATTCCAGGCCTACTCTTCAGGTCACAGTGGTCAGACTTAATGCAGATTACTTCTTATAAATTTCATAAATTTCAAAAGGAGTTGAGTTGGATTGGTTTTTACGGCGCACAAACACAAAAAAAAGTTATATGGCGCCAACAAGAATGGCAATTTCAGGCCTACTCTCCTTGTAGTCTAACGTTTTGAATAGTGTGGAAACTTGATCTTAGGCTATAGCGGTAGTAGAACAAAAAATAGAGGAGGCGAAAATGGCGGTAAGCATTACATGTACCTGTCTATAGTTTCTTGCAGTGTGTATTCATGATCGTCCGGCTCAGTCATAAACTTGCCTCGTTCATTTAGGAAAACAAAACCAATGACAGATGTGTCTCCGTCCTGAAACTGTACCACCAATTTATCGGGTTTATTTTTGTCCCCTGGAATAATCCGGTCTAATTCTATTATTGTACCAGCTTGGATATCCAATTTTGCGCCCTCCTTCGTTGTTATTTTTAAGTTTTCTTTCAGTTTTGCATACCTTGGAAATTCTTTGGAAAGGTCCATCACACTTTCGAAATGTTTAATGACAGTCTTAACTTTAAGTTTTCCATTATACTTAAGTGGCAAAAGAATCTCTTGGTTAACTAGGTTGAAGTTGACATAATCATAATCTCCTCTTGTTCCTTCTGCATGTCTAACATCTTTTGCAAAGTTGGCTGCCACTTTTTCAAGTGTTACCTCTTTGTCTATCTTTATGATATCTCCGGCTGAAATGCTCTCTGCGTCTGTCTCAGAGTAATATCCTTCATTGACGTGTATCACTACCGGTGGTGGGTGGTATTTTGTAACCTCGTCAAGTCGGTATGTTCTCTGCGACCAGTACATCTCTTATTTTGATAATGTCTGTCCTTCGCTTAAACGGTATCCATTAAATAGAGGGTCAACCTTTGGTCCTCGTGACTTCCCATGAAATAATCCTGTCAAACTCTACAACATGACTTAATTTTGATTCTGATTTTTACTGTGTGCCCGCCAGGGAAATTCTCTGCTAATCCCTAATTAACTTTCACTATCCGCTTCGTTACTTTCTTTAACTCGTCAGTTCACAATAATTATATTTTCTATCTCATCTCCAGTATGAATTCTGCTATATCGTTGATTCTCCGTTGTTCTACTATAGCTAAGATTATCCTAGTAACTTGTTTACATTTACTTTAGTTGTGGCGAGGTTTCGGTAAATACTTCCTTGATCGTTACGGTGCAGTGTGGGATATTACGTTAAAATACATGACCTGTCGGGACTAAAACAGTTCTTTGTGTGCGTGAAATACAGTTATTTCTGGCCTCGAAATGCACAAAAACTGGCACTATTTTCGGATTCACCCCGGAGTTTGGACTTAAATTCATACACATCTTGAGCAACACAAACGTGTCATATTTTGCTGTTAGCGTAGCCTAATCGCTGTAATCTCACACTGTGTTTTTCTCACATGCAATAGGAAAAAAGAAATATCCATGAGCAATTTGCAAAAACAAGTGAAGCCGAGTAACACTCCTCCGCTCTTTCCCCTGTTTTGCTTACAAATACGAACGCATTACGGATCGGCACGCCCGCCGCACCCGTCTCTCGCTCATCCCCCGCCCTCCCCGCCCCGCCCCGCCCCACCACCACACATACCCGCTGTTTTATTTTATTTTATTGCGTAAGTCAAGTGCGGCAAAGGAACTAATCGTGCAGTAAGTCAGTTAACAGTTACTGATCCTTCTGCCCGTTAACTATATGTACCGATTAAATGGACACTGTCCGTAACTTTTAGCCTTTAAAACACACAATAATTATGTTCGCAAACATTACACACTAAACATTATTCAATATTTACTAATTAAAAGCAAGCTTGTTTAACGGAATTCAATCGCGGTACAAAAAAAAAGAAAATCCACTTCGTGCGTTTGAACTCGCTGCCTAAACTAAAATTACCTTTTCTTTACACTCGCAGTAATAATAGTGTGCGTAAGCGTAAAGTAGTCGGACATCGCTCCCGACTGAGCTAAGCGGGCTATATATATATTACGCAATACATACTATGTCAAAACCTAATCCGCTAATGGAAGTCACGTGATCGCTGAATGTATTCCTACATACTTCTTAGGGTCTATCCTCATGTTTTTATGTATACATTTCACTGAATAAAAGTCAGACAGTTATTTATTTGGTTATGCTCAATATCTGCTTACTTACGGACAGTGTCCCTTTAAGTGGTATGTATGGAAAGAAATCGATATGCGTTAAATTATGATATGTAAGATGTCGTCTATTTACAGTCAAATGTGTTCTCTACACTGTCTTGGCAAAATCAATACAAGGCTGTTTGTTCAAAATTGAACTCAAAAATAACGCTATTGAAAAGAATTATTTATTATCTGACATACGATATGAAGCAAATATATTATAATGCTTACATTGGGTGTCCATTTGGGGGAAATGGGTGTAAAGGCCATTTCAATAATCTATTAAAAATACAAAAACGAATTGCCAAAATAATTCTTGGTAAACAGATACTATTAAATTCGGAATCCACGAGCTTATTAAAGAATTAAACTGGCTTTCCATTCAGGACAGGCGTCATTATCACACAGCTGTAATGATTTACAAAGCTATTAAGCAATTAATAATCTTGCACCAAACTACATTACAAACTTGATCACATTTTCCAGCAATGAAACGTATGACCTTGGATCAATGAAAAATAAGAAAATAGTGAATATGAAACCGCGAACTAATTACTTAAAACAAACTTTAAACTATAATGGAATTATAATCAAATTTGGAACAAAATACCTGCAGAAATAAGAACAAAACCAACAATTTCATCATTCAAAATATCTTACAGGAAATATTTATTTAATAATTCTTAAATGCTCTCATGACGGCGTTGTATAATTATAATAAGTAATTTGTGATTTGCGTTAATTTGAGAAATTCTTGTGAAATGATATATGTTTACAATAAGTGTGAATGGCTATGAAAGAATCTTGACATTGTCTATTATAAATATATTGATTATCATAAGTGTCTATCTTGAATATATGTAATTGATTTGTCTTAATATTTTAGAAATGTTCTATTATATTGATAACAGTTTTGCTTTTACTGTTGTACTGTTTAAACATGTTTAATATCCGAAGGCCGCAAGGTTTTTCAAAACGTAAAGACTTGTATTCGTATGTTTGCATTTCTTTTGTGTTATCCTTCGCTAAATAAAGGTGTTATTAGTATTATTATATTATTATATTTTGCTTATAGGAACACTATAATAACTGCAACACCCTCTTTCGAAGAATAAATGCATGTTTAGGTGCGCGTCTGTGCAGTGTGGGGAAGATAACAAGCGTAATGTGTGGATGTCTTAAAACATATGACGGTGAAATAAAGATGATAGGGCTAAATGTTAAAAGTCTGATTAAGACGAAGCGATTTCTAAAATGATAACTAGAACTAAACATAAGTTTAAAAGTCGAACAGGCAATGCAGCTTTCACAGAACACAGTAAACCCAAAAACACGCAAAAGGACAAACATGAATGGCAATGTTAATAAGGAATAAAGGCATACAAACACAAAAAAGGTTGACAATGGGGCTACCTCATTGAAACGGTCAGTGGCAAAAAAGGCTGCTTGGGGGGGGGGGGGGGGGGGGAGGGGGGGTTTAAACCAGGTTTTAAGGTGCACCAAACCTTACACTTACCCTGCTGTCATCCCAATAAAACGGGACATGTAAATAAAGACATCCCCGCCATGAACTATTTTCTAACCAACAAGCAGCATTAATAGGCTATATAAGTAAAACACAAAGATGCTCCATCGAAACTACCCACGTTTTCTTCACACATGTCAATTCCGTTTAACCCTGTATCCATTTTACATATGTAATTGTTTTGATCGTTTCTTTGATACTCAGATAGTACTATGTATGCTTTTCTGTATACATCTTTGACACTGTAAATGAATAAAAAATGTGTGAGGTTAGGGTATTGTGTATTTTGAACTTTTGACCCCTATCCCAGAGTCCCATGGTGACCGTGGCGCAAATTATACTGATATTTATAAAATCATTACATTTTATTGAGAAAGAAAATAAATATTTGACCCAATTAACCTCTCTCCCCAATCCTCACCTCCACCCACCCAGCCACACTCCGCCCTACCTCGGCACACCTCTAAGGTGAAAACACTGAAATTCTTTGATATGCCTTGTATCTTCAGAGAAGTATATTTTGCCAAGTTTTCTTTTATTTTATTTTTTAGAGAAAATGACACTGTAATTGAATTATGTGTATATTGGACCCCCCCCCCCCCCCCAAACCACGCAAAGCACACACACACAGAGCCCCCCCCCCCCCCCCCCCAACCACCAAAGCACACCAACACACACACACACAGAGGAGAAAACATAATATTAAACACTGTAATACCTTCATACAAATGTTCGTTTGAGACATAATTAAAAAAAATAGTGACCCCCTGGTTACCCTCCCCCACACACCTCCCAACCCCTCCAACCCCAGGGAAGACGCCAGGAGTTTTAAATAATAAACCTAACATGGTTAATTAAAATACTCAATGTTAACTGGTTATTGGGGTGGTCTGAAAAAAGCTATATAAACCTCTGACGTCTTAACCGTTGAGATGCTATTTTAAACGTCAGATGCAAAACAACAACGCAATGCGTTATTTTAAGCGACGCTACGTTCCAACAACACATTTAAAATAGGACGGAAGCTGTAGACATTCTTCTCGTTTGATGTTGAGAGATAGGCATAAAATGTTAGTTGTGAGAATTTGTTTGTATTTTGTGCATTCTCTCGACAAAATGTGTTTCATGATACATAAAACTTCATGTTAGATAATAAATTAAAATACTTCCAGCGGGTTTATATTGTGCGAGATCAAAAACCTGGTGTTTGGAGCTTGAAACACATCGAAATCGCGGGCCTGCGGCCCCTTTGTATCGATGAACTTCAAGTCCAGCCCATCCAGGTATGCTCTGGGACAATATAAACCCGCTGGAAATTATTGTATTTCTTAAATAAATTGACATGCTGTGTATCTCTTTCATAGACGACTATTATACGAATTAATGTGCAAACCCATCGATGACGTAGGCGGAAACAAATGTATACAGTGTCATTTGAGACATAATTACAAAAGAAATGCACCCCAAATCACCTCCGCCCGCCCCCTACCCACCCTCGGCACCCCGGGCAGAGTTTGCGAAATAATAAAATCGTTTGATATGTTGGTTTAAACTTATTTATTTCCAATATTTATACAATCTGTGAAAAATGTACATAATACAAAATGTGAAAAAGGATTGGGAACGAAAGCAGGTTGCTTATAGAGTTCCTTTCCTAGGGTATCAATATAAATTACATATAACAATGCGTATAAAACTGCACAGTGGAAATTTTTTTATTAAGTGTACAATGTAATATAGCTATAACATCTAACAGTGATTAGTTAGAGGGACCAATACAAGTTTGAGAAAGAAATAATAAAGCAAAGCATTTGAATATAGTTGGATTATCTTAAAATAAACAGAAATTCAATTTAGCGGGAATATTATAATAACAAATGTATTAACAGACACGATATTGGGGCAACAGTGGGGGTGAACCGGCTGACATAGGACAACAGCATCATACCCAGGAAACATATATTGTTTCTCGGTACGCGGTGGTAGGCAGCTTCTCTAAGCTGAACATGTTAAAAACGTTGCTTGACAAAATAAACTTCTGAACACAATTTCAAATATAGTGACATTAATATCGTGTTGATACCAAGGAATCACCAAATAATATTATGTTTAGTGAAAGCTGTGCACAGTGGTTGAAGTCTAGCCAGCATTTATCCGCACGAGCATTGTCGTACAATGGACAGCTAAATATATAATGTTGAGTAGTTTCTATTCCGCCACATCGACATAAAGGAGAGAGTCGATGATGTTTTTTTTATGAAAAAATGGTGGTTAAGCGAGCTACACTTGGTGCGGAGCCGAGTATGAAGTAGCTGTGCACGTCTTTTGCCTGTGTAATAATGCTTAGGCGTGTAATTAAGGTTACGGTTAAGGTGATGCTTTAGTGCATTTATGGAGTCAGAGTTTCTTACTTGCAAAGGCAGTTTGTTCCACTCACGAGTAACCGAAGGAAGGAAGGAGTTGGGTGTAGAGACTAGTGTCGGGAATTAATAGCCTGAAGATCGTTTGCATTTCGCAAGCTGTAGTCTGATGCTGGCACTAACTGTTGTAGGGTAACTAGCAATGCAAGATATGGGGGTGTTAAGGAATTAACCATTTTATAAAATTAAGGTAAGTTTGTGTTTATATCTTCGTGATTCAAAGAATTCCCATCTAATCTCCTTTGTTTAATTCATTTAAAGATACTAATTTGGTCGCGCCTGTTGCTATTTTGGCAGCTTCATTTTGTATTTTGTCGAGATCGGCCTTTTCGTAGTTAGTGCATATTGTCCCATAAGGACGTCAGCATATTCGAGTAGAGGTCGTATAAAATGATATATATATAATTTCTAGTGATTTCCTGTCAAGCTGATGTTTTATCCTCCTCATTATATTAATTCTAGACCAGGCTTTAGCCTTAGTATATTCAATGGTGCGAGTGCCAACTGCAGTCATTTGAAAGAAAAACACCAAGGTGCTCTGTGTGAAAGGAAACACTCAGTAATTTGCTCATTCGACCTTAACATAAAGCGCGGATGAAACAGGTTTGTTACGCTTGCGCGAGATTAAGAAGGGAATTCAGTTTTAGTGGGGATTGAATAGTACACGAGCCATTTTTTGGACCACTCAGTAATTTTTGCTATATCACGTGTTGCAGTGTATTTGCAGAAGTAACAATATCGTTATTAAGTTCAATTATAATGTAAAAGACTAGTATCGTCTGCAAAAAAGACGTATGTTGGAATCAATATCAGCAAAAATGTCGTTAATGTAAATAAGGAAGAGTAAGGGCCCTAATATAGAACCATGAGGAACACCTGCATTAATTGAGTTCCAAATTTGATTTAGTTCCGCGTGAAGGACAACACGCTCTCGTTTTCTATTTTTCAAGGTAGTCAGAGTAACTTCAAAAGGGTCGTCAGATATCCCCCGCCAGCTTTCAATTTAGCAAGCAGGGCTTGGTGCCAAACTCGGTCAGAAAGCTTTACTAATGTCAAAATAATATAACCCGCACTTCTTGTCCACAGTTCCAAAGCCTTACAAAAGGGCATTTGTAATAAGGAAAGACCAGCTGGTGTAATTGTTGAGTCGCCGACGAAACGAATCCAGACTGAAAGGCAGATAAGAAATTGTTATCCCTAAAAAAGTTGAAAATATATTTATACCATGAGTCGTTCGAATACTTTGTCCAACGGTAGCTAAGTAGCGAGATAGGGACGATAATTAGTTTACTAAGGATGGATCGCCCTTCTTATGAACTGCACACACATACAGCCCTCCTTCCAAAATATCAGGAACCTTGCCCGATGTTAAAGATCTATTAAACAAGTCGCATAGCGGAACAGAAAGTTCATATGCCTAATTCACGAAAGTACGTGATTGCCTAACTTTCGTCAGGACCAGACGCTTTTACCAGGTGTCAAGGGACTGTAAAGACTTCACGAACTCTCATTGCGGCGTAAGAGGTAAACAATTGTAATGATACATTGCTATTAAAGGGTTGGACTAAAAGGTGGTTCGATGTTCGCATCGTCTAAATTAGTCTGGTGGTTGGAAAAAGTCGTTTAGAAGATTTGCCTTTTTCAAAAATCGTCGTAACATAATTGAAGCAGTTGATTCGTTCAGGCTGAAGGAATGGAAGGTTTTGACATTTGATGAAAGCGCAATGTTTTAAGTGTCTATCCCACCAATCCTTAGCGAGAAGAGGATGTTTTAGAGCTAAGTTTATTTGACAGGGTTATCGTAATATAATTGCTTTGCTTCGCGAATTCCGAAAGTATAATTTGATTCTACGCAAGTTTTCTAAAAGTACTTCCAGTGATGTAAACTATGTGTGTTTTTTGCCTTCTTGTATGCTCTTTTTTCTTCTCTGATTAGTCTTTTTATTATATTTTGTAATCCACGGCGGTTCATATAGGTCTAACTCGGATGTTTCTATGTTAGGTATACATGAGGGCACCTTAACGATAATATTGTGCTTGGACAATGTTTTCGCGATATTAATGTCGTCTGTTAACTTGTTCGTCCCAGTTTGTTTGATGAGGTCTTTATTATGTAAAAGGTCATAGTCATCTTGGTTGTATTGCCATATTTTAACGACGAGTATGATTTGAATTTTGGTTTTGTCGAACTTAAAGATGCCCAAATAATTGGGGCAATGATATCAGTATTTCGGTTGGTTTAAATAAAGGTTTCGCCCACTCCACTCGTAACTAACTTAGAACTCGTCACCTAACGAAGTATAGGTCAATCAGTGTGACGAAGAATTTTCGGTAAAACTTGGTTGGTTCGTCAATAGTTTTGATAAAGACCAAATTGAATAACACAGGGATTCGACTTACCTCGACGTCTGACTTTGGTAACATGTTGTAGGTTGACAATCATCTGTG